>CALYDF020001350.1:0-24994 GCA_944474145.2 Dicrocoelium dendriticum
GGTACGCAGGGGCTCAATAGGCCATTAGGTGACACACTTCCATAGTCATAAAATCAGATTATTCATGCTACATTGGCCAGATGTCGCCTGTTATGTTACCAGAAACACATCAACTGTGAATTCTCCTCATCTCTGGATCTGTCCACAAGTACGGAGCATATAAGTCAAAACGGGAGATTTACATCAGTGCGGCATGAACGAAGCCGCATGAAGACACGAATAACATTGGCAGTAACTACGGTTAATCAAGCTGCCACTCACGCGTATCTGGAGATAAAGTATTCATCCTCAAAACAACCACACGGTGGCACATGGGCTGTCGCAACAACGCGACAGTTCGTCCCATTGTGGTGCAAATTGCATCTATATTTGACCTCCGATCTTCGCTTTCGAAAGTCCCCTTCTGACAAGCATGGATTTATTCCAAGACTTACGATTTCTTGGATCTAGTATGCAATACACTGCTTGGGGTTAATCCTGGAAGAGCGGAGAAAGCAGGTCGGCTGCGTTGTTGGCCTTCTAACCAGCATAAGCTTAAATCTCCATAGCTTAGAAATACAACGCCTAGCGACTCGTTTTCAACTCTTTCCATAGATCTTGCGGGGATATTTCCTATCCCGTTCGTGGCGCCTAAATACTGCTTATTGATTACTGATTACTGGTTGGAAGCAGCAACAATTAATATCTCTATGTAGGTGCATCTAATGTCATTCAGGTACAAAGACCCGTTTTGTTAGAGTGCACTCCATATATTTGTTTGTCCAGCTAGTTCTTAAATTCCGACACCGAATTTGCTTCAATCAGGTGCTGCGGCAGTTTGTTTCATACATTCGCCACTCCGTTCAAAACAGAGTTAGTGAACGACCAGCTTCAAATCCGGTGTCTTCGTGTGCTGCTTGGTGTGAGCAGGTGCAGCAACGGCTTCAACATGGGGTATTTACGGAGATATAATATCCGGTGTGTCATGAGGAAGTCAATCCGCAGTTGACTATAAGCTAGGGCGTAAAGCCAATGCTTCTGACACCGGCCTTCGTACGGCACACCTCATAAATCGAGAATCAGCCTAGTGGCCACGTGCTGCATTCTCTCAATCTTTTCGACCTCGCCCCGGGTGATAGGACAATGCACGGGAGAGCCATACCCTACCATTGGTAGGCATATATGTGGTAATGGATGTATAAAAAGTTACTGTCTGCTGAAATAAGTTCAGGCAGAAGGACATTGGACTCTCCATCGAATGATGGGCCTGCTCGGAATTTCATTCCCAGCGATCATGCAAAAATACATGCAATCCTATAGAATTTGATGGGCCTTGGACATTCTTTTTATGCAATGGTCTGGGGAAAAGAAAAATTCCTGCCTCAGTGGCAGCGTTATATGAAACCATTGGTTGAAAAGTCGGAAATTTATTGTTTCTCCTTTAACGCAGAAAGTATTTCCACAGTCGATGTGCTCAGGTTGATCAGGGAAAGTTAGGTGAGGTCGCAGACCGTTTCGTTGCGTCCTGCCACATGTGCGATATCATGGGCAAAACTCCAAGCGTGAGCTTTGAACAGGCTGATGTCATATATGAAACCATCTCTACCAGGTGATACAGGAGATCAAATATTGACGACAATTAGGTGTTCGCAATGAGGCACAAGCTACAGTCATAGCTTTTCCTGCCAAGTCAAATGAGCCTGTTACTGGGTCAAATGCATAGAAGGATGAGTATGGTTACTACGAACTTGTTGTGGAGCACGTCGTAGTTGCAGAGGTTCAAGGATAGTGTGAGAGGCAACAGTGTTAAGTATAGCGTGTGTGGTTATGTGGTTTACTTGGTTGGCCTTCAGGTGTCAATTGGTTGTGGTGTCATTGTGGATAGCAGGTCATCAAGGGCTGAAAAACCAAAACGGTGTGAATTAAATTGGGGACCTTAGTAAATTAATTTAAGCGTTCAGGTGGTCAATTAACATGAGCTCAGGGAAAAAACACTTTTGAAACTCAGCACTTCTTGTGCTGATGGGCTGCGCAGTGGAATGTTTCATTCATTTCTCTCTACATATGGAGAATTGCATTTCCTAGAGATTTCTTAACCAACACCATTCAACTGACTGCAATGCGATCTGTTAGGCTCTGTCTTTAATTCTCCCATGTCAGTAAAATATTGGCACAAATTATCTGTGTTAAAAGGGCTGCAACACTTTGAGCGGAATAAGGCTGAAGTCCAGAAATACATTTAAAATTTGAAGAATATTATGAAATACGATTAACTAATGTTTCTGTCGACTTCCGACTAAAGGAAATGAGATGACACCCACCGTAA
Organism: Dicrocoelium dendriticum; assembly: GCA_944474145.2. Taxonomy (NCBI): domain Eukaryota; kingdom Metazoa; phylum Platyhelminthes; class Trematoda; order Plagiorchiida; family Dicrocoeliidae; genus Dicrocoelium; species Dicrocoelium dendriticum. The sequence continues at coordinate 2,306 of CALYDF020001350.1, forward strand.
AACACGGAGTCAGATAATCAGTTTGTCAATGCCATTCATGCGTGGTCTGCATTCCCTCATTAGAGATGCTGCGATGAATATTGAAGCACGTTTCAGGAATGCTGAATGCGTGTCTCATCGTCGTAGTTTCGCGCGGAGGTGAGTACTGTCAAGGTTCACAAGCTCCAAAGAAGAGCTTTTTGAAAAGACTTCGGCAGACGCTGAGCGAATTATTTTGCGAGGTTGCTTCCATTACGGCTGGTCCTGGTAGCCCGCATGTTTACGATAGGCAGTGTAGTGAATTGAAGCGAGTATTTGGCGGAATGATACCAAGAATCACAAATCTTTCACAACACACCAGCCTCATAATAAATCTCCATTTTACACTTCAATTGATACAGGATAAATTGACAGTGTTAACTACCTGAAATACAAACGAATGACCGCAGTTGAGTTGGGTGGCCTAACGGGTGCTTCCATGGTATCATATGGTTTTGATTTAATGGTTGGTCACCAACACTTTCTCAGGACAATATGCTACAGCGAGTCTCTCGCCGATGTGCAACTTCTTCTCTACTCACACATATCGAATTGTCAGCTTTCGTTTTATTGCATCTGTAACGTGAGATGACTGCTTAACGTTGGGGAGCCATCAGCACATATGCCCATTTAAAATTTGGCTCCATTTGTAGAAACGTGGTGCTTATTTTATCCCAGATGGACCATTCAGGTAATAGACGATAATCACCAACATATCGGAAGGTCCCAAAGCTCTCCGAATTGACTTCGCACAGCTGTACTTTGAGTGAGACTGTTCGAAATGTGGCGCACCTCCCGCTAGTTCGTTTTCTTATTCTGTGTGTAAACGCAAGTAGCTCTTTAAACATTTGATATTTATACTTTACTTGTGGAGGTTTGTGAGTAGTGTAATTTCCGCAGAAAGTAGAAGTCACGATTAAGCTTCGCACAATAATCTGCCTCGACAGGGAATCGAACCCCGGTCCCACAAATTACCGTTCCGCTGCTCTACCGAGGGCTGTATGTAAATTACTACTTGACTTCTGCTTGGGGCGCGACGTATTACCAGTGAGCTCACAATATCTGCCCTGGGGATGCAGATTGGCCCACTCACTCGTCACTTCCCAATGGACCGAAGTATCTGTCAGCCCTCGGTAGCTCAGTGGTAGAGCAGCGGACTGGTAATTTGTGGGACCGGTGTTCGTTTGCCCGTCGAGACAGATTATTGTGTGAAGTTTACTCGTGACTTCTACTTTCTACGAACATTACACGACTCACAAAACTCCACAAGTAATCTACCACCGCCCTTTGGACATCAAAAGGACAGGTACTTCGGTCCATTGGGAAGTGACGAGTGAGTGAGCCAATCTGCAACATCAGGACAGATAGGGTGAGCTCATTGGCAATACGTCGCGCACCAGGCAGAAGTTCTACTTTAGTTATAACTTTCTGAATGCGGGTAGGGATTGGAGGAAGATTCTACAAACCACGTAAAATTCATTTAGCGGACGACGGATTATGCGGCATAGTTGGAGTAGGGCGGTGACGTCAAGCCATCCACTGAATGATCAGACCATGGTAGTAATTTGTCCGTCACACCTGGCGGCAGCACAATGTGTAGAGACGTGAGCCTGAGCCTGTCAGGCGAAGCAGGCTCAGTGTTGTCAAGGTTGCTGTTTGGTTGACGCAGCCTTACAACATCGCAATCCAGACGCTCGGGTTCCATAACGGCGGTACACGTCAAACCCGACACAGAAACTTGATGTTTTGTCACTGAAGTAATTGAAAGTGCCACAAAAGTTGCGCAAATTGAGTGTATGAGTAGAGAAGCTGCTCGATGTTTCTAGCACTGGTAAATCAATGTAGGCTTCAGACAATACTTTTTAAACATAGATTTGCTTAGGGGCGGTCGTTATGGAATCCTTTATCTGAATACAACCGGGCTGTTGCAGGAAGTTTATTGCCATTTGTGTCCCGTTGTCATCAACCGAGCCAAAGAAGTGGATTTGTCGCTCATGATGCACCGCCACCACGCCACTTAACCATACTCCTTGTTGAACCAATAAGGCTAGAGTGGCCCTATTTTCCCAAACTTTCGCGCACAAAACCGCTACACATTTTTGTCTTAATAACCGACCGGCAAGTTTCAACAGCCGTGGTTAGGGCAGAAGCTAATTCAGTGGGTTCGTGACTCCAGCCGAGCCGTAGAAATCCGTCTTCCAGTAATTGTATGATGGCTTCGGTGCATAGGAATTCAACAGTGAACGCCCGATTTTGTCAGAGAACATGCAGTGATAGTCTACAGTCAGCTGCTCTAAACTGAACCGATCTACGACGCTTCGGACACGCTTGGTGTTTCTTTCTGTGGTTTGCTTGCAGCTTTGTGAATATTTGAGGCCACATGAAAAAGCGGGACGAGCTGTATCACTTCTATTACTCCCGACTGCCAGTTGTAACAGCACTTGCATAATTGCGTCAATATTTTGATGTAACCAATCGGAATTCCGGCACATTGACTACTTAGGCTTTAGCTGTGTTAGACTATCAATTGACCACGGCAAATGTTGCACTGTATCCTATTTTCTTAATGTTGGTCGAGGTGGAACAATTACTGAAGCAGTGATGGTCGTATGAGTAGCTGAGGTGCTTAGCAGCCCTCGCGTATGGAGTGCTGCATGTTTGTACAGTTCATAGCCATTATATGAACTATGAACAATGCTTTATAACTGGCGAGGTTGCATTGCTTGAAAAGGCAGGTATGCTGAGCGAAATACGCATTATAAATGAATTGTTTCAAGTGACAGGGAAAAGGAAAACTTCTGGTTTGAGGTCACTCAACTAGGTATTCATTTGGGCATGTGCTGTGCGGAACGAAAAACAAAAGTGAACGCTTGACTTAATGTTTCCCTCGATGCTACATATTCTATTGTCTAATGTAATTGGGATAGCGTGTGGTCAAATGGTTTAAGGAGACATTAACTTAAGGGCGAAATTAGATTGAAATTAAAGATCGTTCCACCGCGTGGATGCTTGAAAAGAGAAAGTTTTAAAGGCAATCAAATCGTGGTGTGTGGTCAGGTTGAGATGTTTGTCTCCCAAGTTGGTATTCCGGATGGGTTGCAAGAGATCACAACAGGCCTGACTGTGATTTGTCAGTATTTGCTACCCATAAGAATGTGTCATTGCAGGCGCCGGCACTGTGCCTGCCTGTTTTAACATGCAGTCTGCGTTGGTAAAAGTTGTGGAACTGTTCTCTTAAAATTGCTGACGCCCTACGTCTTGGAGCTTTGAGTGTAACAGCAAAGTGGTTCCGCCAAAGTCAACAGGCCTGCATAGCGTATTCCATGTGCGCCCTCACGTAGGCGTTCAAGATTTGTGCAATGATTAATAGATCGAACTTTCCGGGCACCCTCCATAGGAGGTGAAAGGCTGACTTGCTCTTCTTGATGCATTCTCGGACTGTTTGGAGCAGCCAACATCGTCCGTCACGATTACCCCGAGGTCGTTTTACTGCGTAACATATTGTAGAAGCTGCTCTTCCAGTCGGTATTCGTGACTACACTAATCACGTATGCTCAGAACTAGGCCTTTCGCCAAATAAATATGGATCCGGTTTTCGTAGAACTATGTGTATACCCTGTCGAAATCTTCTTGTGATAAAGCATGGTGGCCCACTATCTTGATCTCATTCCAGATCTTGATGCTGACTGCTGATAATTAGAATCTGTATTAAGCATTCTAGCGAGATAATTGATGAATACTAGGAACAGACGTAGTCTCAGTACCGATCCTCAGGGCACACCACACTAGAATTTAATCGGATCAGAGATGGATTTGTATCCTCACAAATTTAACTCGCTGAATAAAAGTGTCGCCTATCCAACGTAGCACTGGGTCACAGGTTCCATTGATTCGAATATTCCTTCAGGAAAATTCGGTGGTCCAAGCGTTAGAATGATTTAGCGAAGTCTAGTAATACGACGTCAACTCCTTGTCTGGCATCGGGTGAATTTGTCCATCTTGATCGGGCTAGTAACTAGTTGTGATTCGGAACAGATTTCGGCAGAATTCATGCTGCTGTGACACTATGAGATTGTTGATCTCAACGTATCCCATGAGGACTGCTACGATTATTTCTTTCATAACTAGATAACACTTTTAGAATGGTGATTGAACTGTATTTCAAAGACTACGCGTGATTCCTACTTTTGGAAGAAGATTAACTAGTTCGTGTTTTCACACGATCGGGACCTACATTTCTTGGAAACTTCGTTGAGAGAACCAGGCCAACGGTTTGGTAAGGTACATAACTAATGCTTTTAATTGTTCTGTATGATATTGTCCCAACCAGGGGAGCTGTAAACGCACAAGTACCGTAACATTTTCATCACCTTTTCAGGGGTGTATAATAAGCGGCTTGATCAGTTCGGTACGGTGTTTTGTGTCATTAACTATTGAGGTGACGATACGTTTTGGAAAGTCCTGGTACAATGTTCCCAAAGTGCGTTCATCGCATCCTGCGTAGTGAGCGCCTGACTACCTGCTGAACATAAAACTGGGATCCCGCGCAGCGCTCTCCGGAGCATATTTACGTACCTGTAGAGCATTTTAGGATGAGTAGTGAATTTTGTCGATAAGTCCTGTTGGTGTATGATTGTTGTCACCGCTAATTGGATTTCGTTGATTTATATACGCACTCCAGACCTGCGCATCCGGACAAGTATTAGAAACGCGGCTGGCCGAATCTCTTACACCATACATATTTGCGTCAGGCTACTCTAGAAGGAATTCATTTGTATCTGATGAAAGAATTTGATTTCAGATGCCGTCGCCATTAGCCCGGTGATCTGGGTGACAAATTCCTTCCAGGCAAACTCGGATGGCTCTTCATGCAGGAAAGGCTTGTTGATTTATCGAAGGAGCTGAGGGAGTTTGCCGTAATAGTTGACAAGGTGAACTTCTTCAATGTTTTTTCACAGATTCATTCAGCGTTTCAAATTTGGCGTGTTCGCTACGGCCAAGCGGTGTACTTATTTCTCTGTATCACTCATTAGTCCGTCGTCGATGAAAGCAAGATCTACGACAAATGGTTTGTCGCCTGTAGTAAAGCTCTTTGAACTGATAACGTGGCTGTGTAGCGGTATATCAAGGTTTATTTATTGCAAGTCGCTTTTGAATGGTTCGCTGAGCGAAGCTGGGATTTCGACTGCATACCGGTCTAGGGCCATGAACCAGGAAAAATTATTGTATACGGGTTAAGAAGCACTGCTTTTCGAGTCGCGTTGGGTAGTCCGACGGTTTACCCAAAGTCGTTACTAAAGAACAAGGCAGCTACTAATTCTACTGTCAAAAGAATGGATTAATCCCATGTAAGGCATTATCCCTGCATTTCCAGTGTTTCCATAGTTAAAATAGGCGAATAAATTAAATCCAAGGTGTTTCCCGGGGTAGGATGGAGAGTAGCGTCATGTAACAAAATGTAAAGGAAATTTCTAAGGCACTCCAGAAGGCTATATTTACTGTTTATTTCAAAGAGTGGCCACTAATTTGGTGTTTCTGCTGATTTGGCGAAAAGAGCGGTCAACATGAGTTGGATTGTGTAAAGTCAAATATGCCATAATCAAGTCGCCTACTATTTGGGGATACTGTCCGTTGAACACTTCCAGCTACTGCTCGTATAATGGTGACGCATTCCAAGGATGTATTTAGAAGTCCGACCTTGAGGTTGGTCCATTGCAGTAAGGTAGTGTTTCAGTGATATCTGTCTGGCTTGGATTGCGTATCCGACATAGGGGCAAACATACGCATTCTACATCCGTCTGAAAATGGTGCTGCCAATTGTAGTCGTCCGAACACCCGTGGTATCAAGTCGACCTGCTGGTTGCCGGTTTTCGATGCATTGCGGATTCCTTGTAACAAACAAATCTATCCTGAATAAGCACACCAAGGTCGCGTTCGACGAAAGATCACTGCAGTACCTGCAGTAATAGCTTGTAGGAATAGGTACGCAGGTGTCGTATGGAGAGCACCATGCATATGCCCACCTTGAACTTCAGCAGATTTCAGGTTGACCATTCATGTATCATATCTAGGCACCAATGAAGTAAAGTCCGATCGGCATCCGCTTGAATCCAGGGCCATGTCTTGATATCTTCAACAAACAGCAGAAAATTTAAGGCCATTTTCCTTGCAGCGTCATTGATGAATACCAAAAGCAATCGTGGCCATAGAACTAAGCCCTGGGACACACCGGCCTTGACTGGTATGGGGTCAGATAAGGAACGCCGGACTGTGACCATTAACTGTCGTTGCAGGAGAAAGTTAGCTATCAAGCTGTAGAGATACCGTGATATTTTAGCTTAGAAAACAGAATCCGATGAGCTAAACTATCGTATGCCTTCGACAAGTCCAAGTAGATCACGTCAACAGCCACTCCAGCGTAGGCGGACTCGGTTCAACTACTTCGTGCGATTAATAAGTTCGCTGTGCACGATTGCTATCGAAGGAAACCCTTTTGCTCTGAAGCAATAAGGTTACAATTTTCTGGATAACACACCAACGTATCGGCAACGATGGATTCCATGACCTTGGATAATACGAAGAGCAGTGGCACAGAGCGATAGTTCGAGGGCTCAGTCCCGCTTCCGGTTTTGTGAATCGGAGCTCTTCTTCCATGCTCCAACATCGCGGGAATCTGTTTCCGGTCTAAGCAGCGCTGGAAGAACTAGGCCAACCATTTTGCCCGTTGTCGTGCTGCTGACCCCAGTGCCTCTAGGGAAATGGTATCGACTTCGGTGGAGTTATGGTCAGCTTTTGTAAAACAGCTTCAGTACTAAAAGGTATGTGGATGAGTTCTGGAGCCGGGAAAACACAAGTTAGAAATTTGCTTGATGGTATGACTCTCGTAAATCTCCAAGCATATCGAGCCCGTAACGCGTTTGCCCGTTCTATGGCTGTCCAACTTGGATCATCACTCGTCCGTAGCGGAGGAATTCCCTGCCACAACTTACAAGGGTTTTAATATGCTTGCAGTGCAGTTTGTGATTAGCGCTGAAATTTTTGCCATGTTCTGCCGATATGCGACTTTGTCATCTTTGAGCAGTTGAGTGCAGTGGTTCGAATGAGCTACATAGTCATCTCAATTATCTGGCGTTGGCGATGATCTGTACTCTCGCCGGGCTGCGTTGCGTCCAGTCATACAATTTCTAGTTCCGCCGCCGACGAAAATAGTGCTTTTAGGCCCACTGCAAACTCTTGATTCTGAGGCATCCATTACCAGTTGATTGAACATGCTGACGAATTCAAGCCAAGCGACTTCCGAGTGACCTTCGGCGAAGAACGACCAGATTGTGGCACTGGCGAGCTGAGCTAGGCGGTTGTAGCGATTAAGGTTGCACGTCATCTCAGTGTTCAGGTGGCAATATTACAGATAACTGCATGTTCATTGCAACACAAAGTGCATTCTAAAATCAATAAATATATCACAGGTTCCTCGTTGACGAACACAAGAGCCAGCAAAGTTGGTCTATTTCCTTATCTGAAATGAGTTAACATAGTGACGTGCTTGTAAACTGCAGCACTCCTAATAAGCTCTTGCAGACCTGCTTTGAATTGTTCGCCGATTTTAGCAGTGTACGTTGAAGTGACCCAGCATAATGATGTGAGTGTGCTTTTGCTGTAGATGCATCTTTAAGCTCACTTAAGCTGGTAGTCAATTTCCGGTGTAGAGTTTGGAGTGCAGTACACTAAAGCCATAAGGCAAGGGTCTCTGCAAAGTAATTGCAGGCGGCCTCAAAGCGAATCGGCTAACTATAAGTCTGAATCCTCAACGGCCTCGTACTGTTGGTAGCTTCGGTAATACAGAATTACCTCTCCTCCTTTTATCAGCGTGTCTTTCTTACAGGGGACATGCCCGGCAGCGAGACTTCAGTGACCGTCATTCCAGTGTGGAACCATGTCTTCGTGACACCAAAGACATCGCATTGTTTCAAAATCTGTTCACCCAAATGGTGTTACTGTGTGACCGTACTAGAAATCGCCTCGTAGCAAACGCCAGACTGTGATCCATTTCATTTGTGGATCTTAGAGGGCGGTGTATGATAGAAATAAGCACCCGTCCCCACGGTTCATTTGCAGACGGCGCTGGAGAAATCATCCTATGGCGTTGCTAGACCATCGATGAGCTTGATGTGCATGTCAGATGGGTAATATATGGGCACTCCGTCTCCTCTACGGGATAGATCATTTCTTAGGAGTCTTGCCGAGCAAGGCTATCTAGTTGTCAGCGCTCACAGTATTCAGCCATGTCTCATTTGACATGAGGATATTCCAAGGAGTGAAAGCGTGACGAGTAGGAATCTCGGGTAACTTTGGTATACAAGCTTTGTTATACAAGCAGGTGAGGGCCTCAGAGTTTATTGGTGTACTTGTAGATGCGGTTTATGTGTGTGTGTGTGGGGGGGGTTATAACGACCGTAATGGAGTCGGCTGTACGTCATCTTTTAACTGTAATCAGCTCCGGGATGGCAGGTAGGGATTTTGGTGTCAGTAGGTGGCTGTAAATTAAAGCATCCTTAAGCTGACGAGTTGTTTTGACTGCATCCCAGTTCTGAACGACATGCTGATAGGGGCAGACAAAACGGCTGCATGTTTAGCATCAATTTGTTGATTTGTGTTTTGGTGTTATGCACATTTCAGATAGCAGCCCCTTGCGCAAATTCAGCCACATTTCCATCACATTTTCCAACATGGCTTTTTATTTGTAGTGTCACTTATATCTACGTGGACCGTTCCCTCTCTGTTGACGCTATGATGCAAACATTCAGATTGAATAAGCGATCAGATTTCCGAGTGCAATCATTTCGCGGATGAAGCGTTATTCATGCGCTTTGGTCTCTAGCTCATTCGAAGTCTAAAGCTCGGATCTACCGTGGAAAAAAGTAACTTTAGGTCTTTGGTTTGCGGTAGTCAGCCGAGTTTACTTTGCATTTCCGGCGCTCGCTCCAAACAGTTTCTGAAAACATTTTCGAACACTAAATGTCGTGATACGGAGGCGAGTGTCTGCTAACGGAACTGTCTCTGCTTCATTACGTGAATGAAGTGTTGCTTGGAGTAACCGAGGTTCACCTTAGTGTAGGGAGTTCGGGTAAACGAAGAGGCGCATCGTATTAACCGGTTTAAGTTGAGCCATTACTAATTGACACAGTGAGTCCCAATGTTTCTGGTCCTATAGTAGCTTATGTTTTGTGGGATTCGCTCCTGATTCAGTTACCTTTGAGTATATAACAGTCAGAGAATTATAACATTGTCTCGTGTTCTCTTACGTGGAAGGAAGTGTATCTGCTTTCTTTGGTTGGACAACTGATGGGGTCTTGAGTCCAGTGGTGCTAGCGGCAGTATTAACTGAACTTACTCTGACAGCGGGCGGGGTCACGGTGGGATGTGCCTCTATCAAGTGGATGGCAACATCGGAAACGTATGTTGTCGGTTCGCTAACAGTATTCGGTGTACCGCGTGGCTCGGATTATGCAGGTGTGGCGAACACATCTTTATGAACAGCCCCCAATTGGAGTTTAATGTTAAGCATGAAATTCGAGGCACTGATTTGTCTGGTTCCTCTGGGGCAGCTTTCACGGAGGCTCTGCGCTCTCTGATCTCGGTACGTCTGTCGCATTACTCAGTCAACACATTTATACAGTTGCTGAGTGAAATAGCCGTATACTAGGTGCAGAACCAGAGAGAACCAATCGTATTATGAAGTTTATTTATTTACTGCGACTAGGATGGACATTACACGGCAGTTTGTGCAATCTATTTCAAATCGCACAATTTTACACAAAGCTTTCTGCGCAAAAACGTCGAACTCTAATGCGTTAGGCCAACCTTTTCGTGAGCAAGCAGGGAGTGCCACTACAATCATCAATTTGTGGACGTCGTTTGCCGCAATATCAGCACGAGTAGGCTGGATTCAAATGCTGTACATTACATTGTTCGTTAGGATAACCAACGTTAGACAACGAACGGCTCTTAGAACTGGACTACCCATCTCTGAAACCACAAGTGTCTTCTTAATTCTTTATCTGTTAGTAGCTGATACTATCCATGGATCGTTCGATATGATGCTCAAATCATCGCCGGAGGTTATGACGTTGAAACAAAGCTCGTGAAATTGGTATAGGAGATTGTGTTGCCAAAACACACATCCCATACCGCGCGCGAAACATTTCAGTAAACTCCGTCGTGACATAGCCAGCTTGTAAGAAGTTACAAGCGACGAGTATATGAAGTAAAGATTCTGGTGTTTTTGGTAGCAACCAACAATACTTATGGGTTGATGGGCCTTGGACATCCATTTATGCTCTCATCTGCGCAGAAGAATTATTGGTCCCTCACTAGCAGTGTTAGAGTAAACCACTGGTTGGAAAGTCGGAGATATACTGCTTCCCTTTTATTCGCAAAAGTCTTTATGAAGCCAGTCTAGGTACTCAAGTTGATCAAAACCGTTGCGTGACGGTACCAGACAGTGTTGTTGTGCACCGCCAAATGTGCGTTCTCACGGTCAAAACTCTACGGGTGAGTGCAGAACAGGATAATGGCAAGTATGGAACCATGTATCAGGCGATACAATATGTTATGTGCTATTGGCAAGTGAGTATCCGGAACGAGGTACTTGCTACAGGCATAAATTTTCTGGCCAAGTCAAATGAGGCTGCTACTGGGTCAAATGCATGGAAAGTTGAGTACAATTACTGCGGATTTGTTGTGGAGCACGTTGCAGTTGCAGCGGTGCGAGGATAGTGTGAGAGGCAACAGTGTTAAGGATAGCGTGTGTGGTTGTGTGGTTAGCTTGGTTGGCTTTCAGGTGTCAATTGGTCGTGGTGTCCTTGTAGACAGTAGGTCATCATCAGGTGAAAAATAACAAGGGTGTGAATTATGTTGGGGACCTTAGTAAATTAATTTAGGCGTTCAGATGGTCAATCAACATAAGCTCAGGGCAATCAATTCTGAAACTTAGCACAGCACTTCTTGCGCTGGCGGGTTACACAGCAAAAGTTTTCTTTCATTTCTGTCTCCTAAGGTCGAATGGTATTTCCTGGATCACTCTTAATCAACATGGCCATCAACGCCATCCCATTGAAAGCAATGCGACCTGCTGAAAGTTGCCGTTCATTCGTCATATTCGGTGCAATGAAGGGAACAACTCAAATGCGTCACTTGAGGCCGAAGCGTTTTACAGTGCAAGCAGTTTACATTCCGAAATGCACGTAAACTTTGAATATTATGAATTGTTATGTGGTGGATTTTCTACGATATGCAAATAACGAAACGTCCCTGGCTTTCACTGTAATATTTATGTCGTGAAACCTGTTATTCATTGTTTTCTGTGACAAACATGCCATGCTTACTTTCTGTACGTAGGACCCATAGTGACTAGCTCACCGTCTGTAGGGAATCTGCATGATCATATCCCCATCGCAAGTTCTCAGGTGTCCTACACGTGGGACGCTGGAATGTGTCGCACCAAATTTGCAAACCCTGAAGAATGTTTACATGAAATGTTCTAAGTGGCATTGCAGATCAAACCAATTCCGAAGTTGCCTCTGCTACGGCTGCTCGCGATTATTTATAAGATAACGGTTGGTAATGCCGTGAGTTTAAGCGAATAATTGACGGAAATTTTCCATGCACCAAGATTCTTTCAGAGCATAATAGCCACATGACTAACCTCAATTTTACTTGCTTATCACAAAGATAAATAGTCCAGTGAACGATCAAAAATCGGCAACTGCAACCTCATGATTGAATCCATTATACATTGTAATCCTTTGATTGTATCGCCGGTCACCACACGGTTTCAGATCGAAGAGCCTCACCGAGTCTGTTCACTGTTCATGTATAGGTACTTGTTTTGATTTGGTATATTGCGTGTTTAACGCAAGGTGACCGCTTAAAATCACTTGGTCATCAACACTTGTGCCCTTTCGAAATTTGGCTATGCGAGAAGCAACTACTGCGTCGAAGCCACGCAGCAATATGACGCGCAGTTTATCCAAAGTGGAGCATTTAGCAAAAGACGGTAATCACCAACACGTTGGAAGATGGCAAAGTTATTCACTTTAATCCTCCCGTTGTTAAAACATGACAGATAACTCAAGAAAAATAGACTAGCGAATACCTATTCGTAACGGTTAATGGAACGTTATTTGTCATGGCAATCCCTTTGCGTTTACCTTTAGGCCGACATATATATATATATATATATATATATATATATATATGACATCATCCCGTATCTAAAATATAAAATTAGGCATGGCCCAGGCAGCTCAATGAAACTGAACGGTCCGCATGTCAGCACGATCAACACGTCTCTCAGTATCAAAACTGATCGTCTATCTTACGTTAAAGAGCGACGTCCTTTCATCACCTTCCTTATCGGCGCAGAAGTGTAAGTGGGCTTCATCCCTGGAAGCGAAAGGGATAATAATTCAAAACAGACTTATAACCTGCGCGTAGCCAAACTTTTGCCAGTGTCGTCCTACGGAAAGCGCATGAGTAACCTGGATCTAAATTTCCGCTGAGTATTTCAGTGGGCATTCACCAATGTGTTTTTACCCTTCGCAATAATCAGCAGCAATTTCCTCCGTCATTATGAACTACTTGTTGATACTGATCGCCACGGGCCTCTAGACAACCTAACTAAACTAGGCTTTGAGGACATTCCTTCAGTCACTCTGCTTATCTGTTCCGTTTTCAGGAACACTAGAGCACATTCAGGCCATGCGAGCCTTATCTTTGTATTCCCGAGACTTGCAGGATTAGCTACAGTGCTGCCACCAGCCGCAACAAAGATCACACATCATACTAACGCGCGGCTCGGCAATGATTTTCCGACCGAAGCGACTCCCCCCAGACTAGCCACGTGTCGCATGAGCTGAATTCGACCGCATACTTCAATTGGGAATCGTCATAGCAGAATTTAGTAAATAGATCTCGCCTCACCATACATTCTCGAATATCGGCACGTGGAAGTGGTGTCCTTGTGGCGGCTAAGTTCCTTTGAACTCGGTTTCTTCTTCCGATCCCACATATCGTGTATTTTACAGTCAGTTTGGCAAATAACGCGGTTTTTAGCAGACCTTATTTGAGTGTGCATACAATCGTGTTCCGATGGCAAAGGTGGAGAAAGGTAAAACTGCCGTGATAACTCCGTTTGGTTCGTTCATTTTACGCATGTCCCTTGTCATAAAAATGACGCACACTATTTTCAGTGCTTTATCTACAAACTTCGTGGTGGCCTAGACTTTGCTTAAGTACATCTCGTGGACAACCTAATCACTAGCTCCTCATGCACATAACACCTGCTACGCTAACGGACACCTTTTGGCCGTTTATCGTAATGGGATGTGTCGATTCGGTCAATTTTCGTGGCAAGAGTCGTTTCACTACATGCTAAAATTAAGGCAACCATGGACTACACCGAGACGCATTGCTTTGAACTGCTACATTGTTTTGACAGGCTCGTCCATTATTATCGCAGTTTCAAACGGAAATATGTATTGTTTATGCCGCTCCTCAGGCACATATCAGAGGTGAGCTTAAGAAATTTTATTTCCCTGCAGCAAAGCGCAATGTGTTCAAAAGTTATAACAGTCTTCCGCCAACACACTTGCTACAACGCATCACTCTTACTCTGTACCTACATGCCCGTTGACACTGCCCTGTAACATCAGGCAGGTGACACTTGGCAACCGTTTTCGTTTTCCTCAAAACGCCTACATGCTGCCAAACATTTGCAGTAAATTTGCTGGGAAATTTATAACCTAGATTTATCAACACTTCAGTCCTTAAATATTCTACAATTCCAAACCATGTCCGTGCTCTGGTGTTCTGGTCCCTTCTATTCTTAGTTTTCATAAATGATCTAACTAGGATAATTACTTTGGTTTCATATTCCTCCCTGGTGCATGTATGACGAGCGATCGGAGAGCCGGCGGATCACGAAAGGCCCCAGTGCAACCTCAACACTAGTTAGAACTTGTAAGTGCAAAATGCACTACCGTACATTGTCGACAAATGTCGTGCTGTTCAGCTACGCTATGCTATCACTATGTGTATCGGCATGCGGCACACATATTTTAAACCACTTTCTGAGAAAACGACCTTAAGTTGCTCACTCAAAATGAACCTACTGTTCAAAACAGTCTGAGACGGATGTGAACAGAAGCATTCAGTACGTCGACCTGCTGCGTAGGGCGCTTAGAAGTTCTTATCCATCCGTTTTCTCAATGATGCACAATTGGTTCCTGCACTCGCAAGTTAAAGGCGCCATCCAAGCATTGTAAATTTGCTTGAAGTGTGACTTGGAGATGCTAGAGATACCAAAACGCAAAGATGCAAAGGACATCAAGAGTCTATGATATCCGTCCCAGCAACAAAGGCGGAAGTCAATGGGAGAATTTAGTGGACGCTACCGAAGGCTGCGCAGCAACATCATATTAGTGTACAAATATTCAGTGAATTTAATAATGTATGCCGGAACGTGCTGAAGCAGCCACAACATCAACCTCCGAAGTAACTGTTTCTGACTGTGTGACAATATAGCCGCGTGGAATGCGAACAGTAGTATCTTCTTCTTTGAGTTGGCCAACCTTACAACTCTCTCCCAAACTCAGTAGTTTCCCGGTGTTTTCAGTTTCTTCGTGGATTCCACCATGGAGTCTTCCCTTGCAGAACCCGACGATTTAGGCGTTAGGGTCTTGCCTGGTGAAAGGTTACTTGATCTTGGTTATCCTGACGATATCGTCTTCTTTTTCGACGATTTTGCAGCGGCACAATAAACCGTGATAAATTGTTTATAGTGGTCACATCATTTGAGATGCGTTTCGCACCTTCAAAGTGCAAAGTGTTGTTGTAGGACCACTTGCTGACCCCTTGACCCTTGCTAACGAGGAACTAAAGGTGGTTGATAAATTCACTTACTTTGGCAGCTGCGTCAGCAACGGTAGAATCATAAGATTAAAATCAAAACGCGCACTGCAAGGGCCAGTGCTGCCGTCTTGAACCTGTGGTATCTTTGGCGACAGAAGAGAGGTTCCCTCTGTTTGAAACGTCGAGCCTACAATGCCACAGTGAGGGCCGTCCTACTCTCTAGCAGTGAAGATTGACCCCTTCGTTCTGAAGCGGTGATGTGCCCTCAAGTCTTTGCTACTTGTTGTCTGCGAAGCGTTGCTGGTGTCGTATTGACTCAGTGTGTCCGTAACGATGGTGTGCGTATGCGAGTATTAGGTAGTGATAATCATGCTAGCTTCCTAGAACGACAGCGAGCAGTGAATAAGTTGCGTTGATTTGGGCACGTGCTACATATGCCTGGTCACCGCTTACCTGGAAGAGCCGTTTAGTCTGCCAGGTGTATGGTGGCGCAAGGCTCGTGGTGGACAAAGGTTGACTTAGCAGCGGTAAATGAGGTCCCAGACGACAAAAAGATTACCTTTGGTCCGTCTCGCCTTCCGGGCTTGAGCCCACGTGATTCGTCTTGTGCTTGGCTGGAGACTAGGTGACGCGGCTCGCAGCCGACACCAGTGACGCATCTGCTGCCGTCTGCTAGTCGGACTGCCCGTTTAAAGTGTGTCTGGTGCTGAGTTATCTGCGGAGCAATGGCTGTTTATGAATCGGGGCAGTGAAAACCGCCAGGAAGTAGTTTCGCCGATGCCGCTTATGTTTGCAAGATAGCCGGCTGTTTGGGACGGTAGGTTGTTAACACAAGGTGTAGGCGCGTTGACCCCGAATGTTTGCTTAGGGCATTAAAGTTTTCTGGTAAGTCCACCTGCTCTACATTTTATTATGCCTTATTTCATAGGTTAGCATGGTTGTCTGGCAGCGAGGCATCAAGTGATATAAGTGACATACGGCTGTTCGTGATTGCTTGCTGAAGTCATCCAGCTGTTCTCTCCATAAGTAGTTTGCCTTGGGCTCAGAAACGTTAGTGCATATAGGTATCAACGCCCTGTAGTTCCGCCTGGTCCTTGGTGATGTTTAAAGCAAGGTTATCGTGGGCTTTGTTGACGTCTGTTCAGGTTGCACCTAATTCTTGACCCGTTGTGCGGCTGTATTGGGTGAAGTTATTGAGGTCGTTCTTTGATTGTCTCGAGAAGCAACAGTTGCATTTGTGGATCAGTCATTAGACTGCTTTGGGTTTTGCTGCTCAATCGAAAGTGTTTGTATTAATGAGGTTGCCTCAGTCGATACTTTGGATAAGAGAATTGTGGCAGTGGGGCTAGGCATGCTTTTATCCATTGCGACTACAAATTGATTGGTGTATCCCATGCTTTCTCGTAATGAGTAGCCGTGTGACCGTCTGACCTTTCCTTTATTTTCGTGGTGGCAATTGTGCGAGACGCCTGAGGTGTAAGGTGGGATATTGTCGTCTTGAGCAAAGCTAATTTGCATTTAAATAATGGTCAGTTGCGGCAACTAGACTGTCGCAAATTTGTGTTAGCGCTTTCACGGATTTTACTAGTAAAACCGTCATGCAATTAGATGGAACGAAAGTGGATGCGGCGTAGTATATTTTTTGTTTCTGTTCCACAAATCTTGACGCACTTTGAATGGTACAAACAATTGCAATTTGTACAAGTCAACCCTACTTTTACTAACTGAGCATAAGTTTGATTGGCCTACAATACTTCTTTGCGGTTTACCAGCGTTGTGGCGGTACTAGCCGAATGGCCTCTGCTTCTTTTAGGGTTATTTGTCGCGTCGCCGTTGGCTAGGGTTTGGTCGCCGACCGCCAAGTCAGCGTCAAATGACTGGCTCATCGTGCTTCTTGTATTCCCTCCGTTTGTCATAGGATCGCGGGTAAGGCGTCGAGAGTAGACACTTATAGTACTGGGCAGGTTGGTTGATGACACCGGCTAAAGTCAGAAGTGGCGAACAGTTACGGTTGATTCATTGAGAGGGTTTCAAAGAGGGAACGTTGTTTGCACTGTAGTAGTAACACGCGGTGATGGAATGAGACGAGCGAAAAAGCGATCAAAAGCTTGGAGACTCCTCTATTGAAAGAGCTCGACTTCCTATGCGTGTGCTTATGACTGCACAAAGTTTCAAATTCAAAGCTGGTGAAATACTGCTCAAATTTGGTAATTTGGATCGACTCCTGTAAGTGGGGGATATAACCAACCTCGAAACGCGCATAGTACGTCAGTTTGAATTGCTCCTTCTTCATTGTTGAAAAGACTGTGGCACATTTATTAGTTTGAAACGGAGAGTTAGCACTGCTCATTAGTCATAAAGATCACCGAAAACCCATTAGAGTGAAGTGCCACTCATGCCAATTATGTCAAGAATGAATGCGCCTCAGTGTAAATTGGCTCGCTGGCTAGTGAAGGCACTTAATACTCCCGAGACAACTGGACAATTCGTGCAATCTTGAAGACTATTTAACTAATTGTTGACCCGGATGAAATCAGCCTATCAATTCATTGCATGTTTCCATTGGATGTAGAAACTTCATTCACCAAAGTCCCACTTCATCCGGAAGTTGATCATGGGTGTGAATTAGCTGAAAACTCTGGCTGTTCATTGTCAATTCCGAGTGAGTTGCTGAGCAAATCACTGTACTTGTGCAGACAAAATATTGAAATCCACACCCCCGTACACTGCAAAGCCAAAACGATGACATAACAATGGGTAGGCTATTAAGTTTTGTACTCCCGGATTTCCTCACATTTATGATAGGTGGAAGAACATCGACAGAAATAGCCCAAGTGACATACTACAAGCTATGTGTTGATGATATCTCGGTGTTAGATTCGTTGGAGCTGCAGCGCGCACAGTTGGTAGAACACCATAACATTGCACATGCTAACTTACCGGTCACATGGGAAGTAAAATGGAGCCACTGCATGTCAAATATGGACATCCCATTCAGCCACTGAGATGGATTAATTAAGTGGTCCGTTTATCGAAAATATACTTCGTCCGGCCGGTACTTGCACTTCCTCAGTTTCAAAACAGTGAGTTAATAGTGGACAGTTTCGAAGACTGGAGTGAGTTAGCCGTTCCGGACCGACTTTCAGGCCGATGAGCTGGCGTTAATTACTCAAACATTTATGGCTAAGTATTACCCTCTAAGATTTACCGAGAAACGCAGACGTCTGCGAAGGTCGAAAGACGTCGTCCACAGGGCAGCCAAGAAGAAGGTTTAAATCGCCTTAACTTTGCGAGGAGATTTTGCCACGTTGAAGACAGCAGGTATATATACTCTCGGCTACGCAAAACAGCTGTTATGCTGCACAAGTTGTCGTCATCACCCGAATCCGAAACTTGCCCTGCCTCCAACGAAGGAAGCTCAGTCTAGCGGGTCAAATCTCACTGTGTACACCATTTTGTGTATAATTGCGGAGCCCGTTACATAGGCAGAACTGATGAAATTCTGATGTTCCGTAGAGGATAATATATGACGGAATAGGTTTAGCAGAAATTCGCTGGAACCCCAAATCCCCAAATCCCGTACTCGCCTAAGACACTGCTTCCTTGATAGGCAAACATTTGTTGGTTTGGGATTACCGGATAGAGCTGGGGCTCTGCGTTCAGAGTTGGGTCGCGTCATACGAATATCCGTTTTCTTCGGTTTGCCTAAGCGGTCGCGCTAATCTGGATTAAACCAGTCCTGTGAGTTTAAACAAAAGAAATGTCAGCTTACGGCTGCGCTGAAAGTCGGAGTGCACTTTCTTTACAAACTCTGTACCTCAGGCAAGTCTGTTCGCAACAAATTTGAGCTAAATTTAATCACCTCATTTCTTGGTAATCCTTTAAGGAGACAATACAAGATGCGTTCATTAACACGTATTCCTCTTCTTTTTGAGCTATTCGAATACATTTTATACGTTATGGATTCATATGGTCACTTTGCGAACCACGCAAACCCTGAAGCTTCGAAGCACATACATGTTTCTCATTGGATTGGCCGTCTTAACATATTCGATTTCATGTTCAAATGGGACTGTATTTGTTGGAGAATTACATACGTGTTGCTCCTTGAACGACCATTACGCCGTTATTAATGGTGCGCGAAGCTCTTAATGGAGTTAAAGCGGATCACCCTACCCACACCCTGGTCATCCGATTCCTGCCGACATCTCCTGCGCTAGCAGTCGCCGATTTGCCGGTCGCGTTATGTATGAATATTATAAGAAAAAAGTGAAAAGTAAACGAGAAGGAATGCAAATTAAATGGAGGATGAATTCAAACAATAAAAAAGCATAGCATATAAAAGCACGTTAATAATAATAACAATATGTCAGCTGTACGCTGTAACGGTGCTTCGCTGCCGCGCAACCACCACCCCGTCGCGCTTGGGCTAAACATGCCGCGGGAACGCCCGCTCCTACGCGGATTCGAACAGGTGAGATTATGATTGCAAGCCTGGCGTGTTGACCACTCGGACACCGGTCGGCTAAAATCAAAGTAGAACGATGGATATGGTCAAAATGTTTCGGTTTGCCACCAAATGTCGTCTATTTGACTAACAAACCCCCTAACCTGTGATATAATGACACCAGTCTCCTGAAGCAAGTTCCGACGCTCCATGACCCGGCGCGATTGCTGGGTTTTCCCGCTTATCCGCTAGGACCGCAGTTCATCCTGCTATATGGAATTACCGCGTAGACAAGGCAGTCTAGTAAGACCATGAAAATACCAAGCCATCCTTCCTAGTTAATGTACAACAGGTTAGCATTAAGCCTCCTCTAATCCTTCGTCAGTGCGTTCAGTACAATTTAATACAATTCCATTCGTGACGTTATGACAGGTTCGGACAGTTCCGCATGAGGGCGTTCTATTAATCACTGCAGCGACCATGGTACCGCTTCAGGGAGGCGCTATTAGCTGGTAGTGTCGCCTCATATGTAATATGCGTCCTGTTGAGGTTTTGAGGGCTTCCGTGTCCGGGGCTTTCCTAGGTCATAATAAACCAATGGGGATGAAGGAAAAAAGGCACCTCGTAGGCGGCTGGATAACCACCTATTGATAGTCTGAGTTGGATTGTGTGTGTTACACCTCGTGGCCACTTGGACGACATTATCACAGCTGCTGCTGGAGGACCAAGCGTGAGGTGAATGCATGGACGGCGCAAAATAATGTACGAGAGATGGCTGCGCTAACGAGACATAAAAAGAAATAGGGAGGCAAAGAGAACAGGAGACGACAAGCACAGTGTAGACAATGCTCGGTCAATGGAACCTGACATTCAAAGCAAGAGAAGATCAACATTTCTTAGCTCTGACAGTGGCTTACAAAGTTCTGCGAATCAGACCCTAATAGCTGCAATGAGACTGTTACCTAGCTTGGCAATGAAACGCCTGCAAAAAAATTGCCCAGCTCGGGAAACACATCAGTCCTCACATGCTGGGTGAAATCTTCTGTTTGGGTCCATTTTGTCCTCTTGAGACAATTTATTTGCCAAAGGACAGGTTTTCATATACCTTGCCGAAGCAATTTTGGAGGATGAAGGACTAGCCTAGGAACCTCAGCTAGCTGCTCACATCAAACTTATGTCTTTAGCTAGAAAAGCAAAAATAAAAAGGTTAAACTCTATTTACGTTCAGACAGTTTTATCCAAAAGCGGTTGCCGTGGCTTTTGGAAGCTTGTAATACATCTCTCCGGAAAAAATTCTTTCAAAACACTCAGCAGCGAGGATGCAGATGAACTGAACTGAGTTAAGCTCCTCACCACCTAACACATACCCGCTGCCTTATTTCACCACTACCGACAATACTACTTTAGTTGCTTCCTCAAGTATTTACAAGCAGCTCAAAAGTCTGAAGCCAAACGTGGCTACTGGATCGGATGATTTATCAAAGGTCGCTCTGAATGTGTAGAAAAGTAAACGACATCTAGCATAGTAGTTTTGAATTGGTGCTTGACTACTGGTACCATTTCAGACATTTGGAAGCCAGCTAGAATAACAACAGTGCTCAATAGGTATCTCAACCATATTGTCCTCTTGCGTGCACGTCCTTGCTGCTAAACGTACTAGCAAAATCACCGCTCATACGCATTTTCACAGGTAAGCATAATGATGATGTCAAACCATTTGCATATAAACCAAGGCGCTGTATATTTGATTCCGTTTTCTTACTTGGTACATTTCGTTGCGTTTTCGTTAGGCAAATGATGCAAGAGCTTACGGCTCCAGTTTCTAGGTCACACTAACACTTTTGGGCGCATTGATAGATCACTACTGCTCAACAGTCCGTTCGAGAACGGCGTCCCTCCCTATGTGTGTAGTGTGATGCGTGATTAATCGATAACTCGAACCCACCCGCCGCGGCTGTTCGACAGTCGGTCTTCTACACTTCCAGCCAATAGGGGTGTTTTGGAGGGATCCATTTTCTATCCACTTTCTATTCACCGCCTAGGTTGAAAGCCACGCAATTCCATAACATTTCATAGGCTGTAAATAAGATGATAAGGTTGTCCTTTGATACATAGCGCCAAGTAGTCAGGACTATGGAACACCGACGGTGGTCACACGAACTAGTGAAATTGTCCTGTTCCCTGTCGCTCTTGCTCAAGCTTTCCAATCATAGTGACGCATGGTTCTGTTTTCTACATCTTAACAGACTGCAATCCCTTGTACAAATCTATCCTCCAAGTATCGTGGATGACCAAAACATATCTACCGTAGAATGTCTAGGAGTTCTTCTTGCTCAAATTAACTTGGATTGCACATGTTCTTGAAATATGTAAAACAGTTAGATGGCTCTCATTTTACGTCCTCAGACACAAAATGCTTTCCGTTTCCCGTGCTTGATTAGTACGGCTTGTGACTGCATCTATTCTTCATCGCTGGTTGTAATGTTCCCCAGTTATTTTCCTAGGACTACTTCAAATGGTTAGATCACGCTTATTCATTCTCTAAAATTTCTTTCTCGTTCCTGCGGTTTAGGGAAAGAAACGCCCATATATTTCCTTGTAAACAAGCAGTTGGATGAATGCATAAACTATTCATCCAAGATATTAAATGACTCCACACATCTGCTACAAGATATCCTTGCCCGAACTACATATACTTCGTCAACGCGGACAAAATGTTAAGCTTTAATTATCTTACTCGTCGTATGGAAACACTATCCTGCCTTTTCTATCACGTTTACTAATCGAGCAAACAGGAGTGAAAAGCCGCTTTCGTGAAGGAAGATGCAAGTTTTTCTTTACTGCCACTAAGCGTTATTTCTTAATGGTGCTTTTGTGTAAAATAAGCTGGAATATTGGTGCGAAAATGCTGAAAAGCATCCATACGGGTGGAAAATTTGACTTGAGTGGAAATGGGCTTTATGTAACCAATAGGGTAAAATTTCAGCTGTTACACACGCGCCTTCAGCATTGTTGGTTACCGCAAACTAAGTAGGCGAGCAGGTTAACTTTCAACTTCAAATGGGGCAGTAGCAAAAGGAGCTTCCCATAGTCGTTACACCCTGCATGTTTCTTTGATCCACGTTTTAATTCGGTGTATGTTTTGTCAGTTGTATGAGCCACCTCCACGCGTACTGAACACGTCGTGGCCAACCAAACACACGCGCCCGGCCCTAGCAGTCCTAGCTGCGCAGGCCACTTGAAATAACGAAATACCAAGTAAAATTGTATTCTTGCCCTAAAGCGAGTGAGGAGGAATTTAGTACTGTTACTTA
>CALYDF020001351.1:0-24993 GCA_944474145.2 Dicrocoelium dendriticum
GGTACTATTAAAATATATACAGTTGATAATTGGGACATACTTCAATTGTTCAGTATCCCGGTGTATGCAAGTTGACAACGTGTCAGTAAACAATAGGGAACGATAGGGAACGAGTTGTCTCCGCTGGACAATCCAAGACAAGTCACCGCACCTGAGTGCTACGAGTATTTAGGCTAATGGTGTTGACCAATCAAGGGATACTCCAATCACAGGGTGAGAGTTTAATGGCATGCATAAACATGGTGTTTGGATAAGCGACCAGTGATGGGGGAGGGGTGCGAAACATGTCCGGGCTGAACCTGTCCTGTTCGGCGAATTGTAGGGTTGGAGATCCAAGGTCGTCGGTAGACGCACACGCACGGAACCAGTGCCGGTGGTTAGCATGCACACACAGACACACATACAACGCTAACAATGGGAGTGTAAGGAGGCACACGTGAACGCTGGTCGATATGCATCAACGACCGGCCAAGCTGTGCAGACTAGACCACGAAGCGAAGAGTAGAATTTCATGGGTAAATAAGTGCGTTACAATGACCTTGAAACCTCAAGGATGTGTCAGTGATCGAGTGTAAAAAATAAATATACGATAAGTTAACCGCTTGTAAAACACAGTAAAGCAGTGTAAATGTGCATAATAACCAGGGAAAAGAGATACCCTGCCTTCATGTAGGCAATCCAGTTTGGGGATACATCAAAGTTCCTTTTGGACTTTACGATTACCATAAGCAAGAATGTTTGTTTTTAATATTCACCCTGTTTGAATTCCTTGTGCCTGTCCCAAGCCAGTTTTTCGACAAAGTGTTTGAAACCACTTGGAGATTTTGCCACCTTGGTTACGTAACAACAACCGACTAGCAGTGGACATGCGAGCTTCGCAGCAGCTTATCATTGGCGGCTGCTCTTTTACACAAGCTGAAATGTCATGTGTGGGTTAAACACTAGCTAACTGTTGGGACGATGCTCGTAGTATCTAAGTCTCTGTTTCTGTCCTTTCTTCTATACGGCGGCGAAGCCCGAACGCTTCATCGAAATGGTGTCCCATATCCGGTGAGCTTGCAGCAGCTGTGTCTGCGCCGTATTATGCGTATCGGCTGGAGTGATCGCATTGCGGAAACCGTGGTGCTCCGACGCAGTGGCATATACGCAGTGGAGATCATCATTTTCCTGAGGCATCTGAGATGGCTAGGGCATATTCGCCGCATAATTTCGACTCCAATACCGGAACAGCTCTTTAGTGTCATCTGAGTGCTTGGAAACGTCACTTGAGAACACCGAAGTTACGTTACCAGGACATGACAAACTGAGCCTATCACTTTCTAATGTTGATTACAGGTCATAGAAAACGAAGGCGGTTTATCGGCATGCAGGACGTGTTCTGATCACGAAGGCCGTTGCTGAGGTGCAATAGAAAGCCCTCTTACATGCAGAGCAGAAGCGGCGGTTGCAGAAGCGACATGCCAGATGGGCTGATCTCTATCGACGTCAAGAGCATGGTGCTGTAGCGCGAGCTGTCGCAAATGCTTGAAACAGCAGGTTTAGTGAGCCACGAGCAAGGATATTTAGGTCTAGCATCGAAACGACTAGGAGTCCTGCTGAGAACGTAGGGCAGCATTGGCGCAGCGTTGCTAGGTACAATGCAATCGACTTACCAATGGTGAGCTTGCGTGTTGCGTCTCTTTATTTTAGATGATAGTTTTGCTCCCTTGTTTTATTGTTAGTTGGTTACCTCATATTATTGTGTACATAGATAAACTATTAAATGTCACAATTAGTCTTAACGAGAGTTGGTTAACTTCACTTTTTTGCTCCATCTTACTCTATGCCTTGATACCTTTGTCTGCTATCCTCAATCTTTCACGGCAATTTTACTAAAGCATTTATTTCACATGCTAATTTAGCGGCAGATCCGCATGGTCTATTCCATCGATTTTAGTGGATGTTTCATTACATTGATTGAATGTTGCTTGATATCCCTGGTGTGGCTGCGGTTGATGCGCATACTGATATCGTGCTTACGTGTCTATTACCCACTATCTCGAATACACCGACTCCAGAATAGTGTAAGCCGTTGCTAGTGGGGGCGGGGTTCACGGTCCTCGTGATCGTGTTAGGCTGGAAGATTGGTCCGGTGCACTCAGTGTGGAGCGGACTATGGTCCAGCCACCGTCTTGTGCGACATGGAGTCCCAGATACCGCGTGCTTTATTGCATTTGTGAAGGAGTGAGTTCCTGCCCCTTATGAAACCTGGCTCCCATCCACCGGCCTCCCATTCTTATTCCTTCGGGTCTACACTGGATATGGGGTTTGTGGATGGAGCTGTGGGGCGTACAGCGCAAGACATCCATGCTGCCTCTATCGACGCACGCGTCCTGTGGCTGTCCCCATGTTGACCACAGTGACAAGAAAATCCGGACACATATGCTGCCAACTAAGCTAACATAGTCGAGTTGTGAGTTGGATTTGGCTGATGATATCGTCTTGCTATTTGGTGATCCACACGCCGTCTAAGTTGCGCTAAACCGCTTTGAGATTGAAGCATCAAAGTATAGCATGTATTTTTTACCACTCAAATGCAAAGCTCTTTTTCAAGACTGGAAGTTGCCTGGACCTACACTCAATCACAGTGGTGCGACACTAGAGATTTTTGACAGCTTTGTCGAATTGGGAGGTGGCAGCACTGCAGTAGTGGCTGTGCGAGGCAAGATTTCGATGCGCACCTAAAGAGTACGCTTCTCATTTTCCAGGCTTAGACACTTGTAGCGTCTGAACAACGAAATGAGAAGACCGATAACGGCAGATGCTAGCATTTCGTACTATCTCATCAGTACCAATACAATAACAGGGAAATCCTTTTATTTATCGTACAGGGCACAGTCAAGCCAATCAAATTTATGGTTGTGGTCATTATTGATGGGATAAGGTCCACGGCAACCGCAGGTTGCCAACTAATTGCTTTTGGACACACAAAGCTGGTCCAATTCGGCTTATTGCGTCGGCCTCTGCAAATCATAAAAGGCATGCATTGGTATGACGTAACAAGATCCGGAAAGCTTATAAGAGATTAACCCGGTGACGAGTCGCCAAGATGTGCCTGCCTATGGAGGACGCTGGCGGCTTACGTGAGCACGTATCATGGGAGGTGGATTGAGCAACTTCGCGCTGAACCCAGTTTGGTAAGTGTTCCTTCAATCTGGAATCTAAAACCCGTTCGGTCCTGCCGATGTAACTGATACCTGTGGCGTCGCCACGACATTCGTCTCCCCATTAAAGGGCGGGCCTATGTTGCAAAATTCATGCGGTACTGTTGTACGGATGCGGGTACTCGCCCAATCCTAAATGTGACTTGCGCAGACTATCCGTGTTCCAGCACCGCTGTCTGCGGTCCGTCGCCCGTGTGTGGTGGCGGCACCACGTAAGCACTGTGGAAGTTAGACTGCGTCTCTTGGGACGAGGAAGCCACTCGCTCGAGAAGCTCGTCTCAATGTATCAACTGCGGTGGCTGGGACACGTACTGTGCATGCCTGTTCAACGTTACCCGCGTCGGGTGTTGTTTGCGGTTGCTGGAGAAGGATGGGAGATACGGTGTGGCAGACAAGGTGCAGTTTGGAGAAGCCGCACCAAAAGCTGACGAAACAGTTGGTCTCTTCCCGTTGTTGTCCACTAACTGGTTGGGGTCTGAGAGCTGCAGGCAATTGCTGGTTGAAGACCTAGGAGGCCATGGCTCAAGATCCATGTAAAGGATGAAAGTGTGCATCGGTGTGTTGCGGGTACCCGTTTTCTCTCCAAAAATAAAAGTGAAAAATTGCAAAAATTGTGTTCCCAACTGAACAAATAAAGTTTTTGTTGTTGTTATTTTATTAATATTTATACTGTTTTTCTACTCAGCCACGATGCTAAAAGTAACATATCTGTACCGCTCTTTATATATAAGTATATATATATCTTCTTGAGTCGATTCCAACGCATTTCGTACTGCTCTGAGAAAGGTTGCAGCAGATCAGCGTCGTCACGATCAAATTGAATCCTGACGAGGCAGAGAAAACGTTCTCATTACATGTTCGATCAAGTTTGGCCGAACTACTCTCAAACTGGAAGCCAGTAACTACCGCACGGGACAGCATATATGCCCTACATTTCTATTCATCGGCAGCCTCCAGAATGTTGGAAGAGGAGATTTTCTACATCCACCTTTCAGAGAGCTTGGGAACGGCGAACGCTGGAACGAAAGCGCGCCTTACATAAAACCGGATTCATGTTGGAGTTCGATGAGTGCTTCTTAACAAAACGACAAATATCAATGCAACTGTGATTCCTGTTGGTGTTCGGAGGATGAGAACGTTTGGTGAAAGTGATGGGTGCGCTATCGTCAATGTAACCTTTCTGTGCCCGTTGTAACCACAGCAAGTTTCGCTCATTTTGGTCGTTTACAATGTGAATTTCGGTCTAAAGAACTGGAAGCTTTATCTACAGATATCTTGACAAGGGTATCTGCAAGTGGGCTTCAGCAGGTGGTCGATTCTTCAAACCTAACTTCCCCCAAGTGGCCTAACTTATCCGGCCCACATGGAGCATATAAAGCAATCAAGCTGCTCTTCGGCTGTCTTTCCATCTTTCGAGTCCGGCACCTGCGGAGGATGTTCATACCGGCATATGGAGACAAGGACGTTCACTTAAAATTTTGCCATTGACACTTACAGATTAAGTGCGCTTTTGTGGAAACAGACTGGGGGCATAAGATACAGATCATATATGGGAAAGATGTAGCCCTGTTAAAGCATCTAGTGTGTACGTATGATTTGTGAGGGGATGCAAATAAGGCAGGAAGAATGAATGTTTCATGTACCGCCTCCTTATATTTATTCAGTTAAAAACAACACACTGATTATTTTTAATGCATTATAATTCAGAAAGCATTTTTGGTACATCTGAGAATGTCAAGACACGTACACTACAAATTGACCAATAACTGGTTGCGTATTGTGTGCGCCAAATTCCCGTGGAGCAGCCGTGCCAATGGGTGCAGGAGTTTCATAATGCGCTGCGCTCACTATCCACTCACAAGAATGTGTAACTATAATTTGATTCACTTGACACCTGGAAGGACCACACTAACGAAGTGCAAATACGCCCCAGCATATTATATGCTGCAATCCTATTAAGTCAGCTGGCGAAATGCTATTTGAGCGTTCTGTACACATAGGCCGGAATTGTGCGATTCAAAGAAAAACCGTCAGTTTATGCAGCTTTTTCTAAAACCTACAACACAAAACCGATACCATGGATGCGCTAGGCTTTACCCGAACGTTTCTTCCCGGTTGCATTTCACAGTTTGGCACCTCTTTATGTAATACCAGTTGTATCCCTCCCACGGATTTCCAAGTGGTAGAATGCAAACTATGGTTTTACTCCAATCGAATCAGGCGATTCTGGCTTAATTATTTTCACAGATGATTATCGAAAAGCGGACGTTGCCCACCATCTCCACAGACCTAATTAGTGATTCTATTTACTCTCCAACTCACAACCCATCACTAATCAAATCGAAGGTTCGATGCTGCTTGTGCGTAGAAAACTTCCCACTACTGGCCGTGGTGTTCTCATTTTGGAGTCGAATCAAAACTGTTGTCCAGTAAAAGCAGGCAGTATAGCATTTGAAAGCCTGGTTCTGTTAAGCCTTAGAGAATCCATAAAACATAATTGTTGCCTCGCCCAATAGTACCAAATAAGCATTGGGTACTTATGTTGCAGTGCGTAATGGTGGTTGCTTGGAGATCCACCGTAGATACTGGGGAGAGTATTTGACTGTTAGCCCACAAGCAGGACAGTCAAGTTGAGGTGAAATGCTCACAACAAGTACGCAGTCACTCCATGCAACGGCGTCCTCACCGCCAATGTATTGAGCCCTTTCTATTCGTTGACTGCACCTGCTAGTATTTGTCAGTAACCCGCTCACCCAGTTATCGATTGGTCTAGTTTAGATTAGTGGACCAATGCGTCGTACAATTTGCCGGTTAGAATATAGCTTTTGCTTCCATATGCCTGACGTGTTTTGATTTGTGATAATGTGGTTAAATACCAGGTGCTGTGCATTAGTTCCGCAATTTCTAAACTGTGACATTTTGGTGACGAAGGTTAAACTTGGAATAGATTACTGAGTCATTTTACCCTGCCTGATCCCTTTTAAAAGGCCCGTCGTACAATCAGTCCATCCTTAACAGTTTGAAATCGTTGGAAATGAGCCTTCTGTGATTACATTGAGCTTTTCAATTACACATCCCCACATAAAACTTAGTGAAACCCAATCCATCAAACTACTGAGACATTACCACGGTGCAGAAGGTCAGCGGCATTTTAATTTGTTGCGCTTATAGGAAACCACATCGATGACAGACTGCTTTACCGTCATTTGGTGGCCTTTGGATGCCGCAGTAACATGACTTTCCGGCGTACCACTTTTTCTCAATTGTGACAGAGAGAAGAGGAGAGGGTTAATGAGTTCACTAGTCGTATGCAACAGTCTTTTCTTGACTGCCGTTACAAGGAAATTCCTGCAACCAAATTCGAAGAGACGATGATGGTGCAATGACTTTTGTGTGTTACATTCGACACGACAAAGTTAGAGAACATCTATTGCCAGAAGACCAAAACAAACTCACTTGGGCACAGTCTGATCACTGATCAGACAAAGATAAAGCGTATTGCAACACTTAATTCCGTATCGAAGCGATCTTCCTAATGCCCTCTGTGCGGTTAAGTCTCAACTAACATCCAACAACAAAGGTTTCTTTAGGTGCTACAGATGCGGCGAGAAGCATGAAAAGGTTACTAATGGCAGACACAAACAGTCTGCTTGTCATTAGTGCGGAAAGATCGGACGAACTGTATGCGTATTTGCTTCGACGGGGCTTCAACGTCCGAAACTCCTCACCTGTTGATCGCTTCTCCTAATTTGATATGGCGATTTCAAACGTTGCACAACCATGCGAGATGGCATCTATGGATGGTTCTGTGCATTGTCCAGGCGTGTTCGAACTGTGAAAACACTGACGATTCCATATTCTATGTAATTTCGTAAACACCCACATTGTACGTAATCGGATTACCCCCGTAGACTGTTGATTTAAACATTAAAGGTCAGCCATACATCTGGAGATCGGATAAAGTTTCCTCGGTTACATTGATCAATAGCCGAACTTTGGCCGAAATAGGTCTGACTCCGACGCAATTTAAATTATGGTCATACACTTGGGAAATACTCAAGATTTTGTTGTGTACCTAAAGTAAACCATGGGGACAGTACGTTGACTCTTCCTCTAATTGTCGTGAACACAGACGGACCTAACCTACTTAGGAGAAACTGGCTAAAGTACACGCGGAAAATATTACAATTTGTCAAGAAGGTGAATAGTATGTCTGGTTTACTTACGGTCTTGAAAATATTGCCAGTGTCTTCGACACAAACATACCTGTGAAATTGCGTGATTTCAACGCTTGCTTGTATACCAAGCCACAGACTCAACCGATAATTTGCAAGGCACGTATCCTATATTCTGCCATCCGTCCGAATTTAGAGTTAGAGTTAGAGCGATTATAGAAGGATGCAATTATTTAACCTGTACCCTACTCTTCCTTGGCTGCAGCCATCGTTGCTATACAGAAGCTTGATGGTTCGGCTCACATTTGAAAGCTTTAAAACCTCATCTTGGTGCCAGCCGTGTTTTTCGGGAATGTCCCATTCCAGCGAATGGTTCAGCTGCAGTGTTTCAGGACATGGTGGGTTTTCGCCTGGCAAGCCTTCTCTCCATAAAAAGCTACATATGTCCTTTTAACAACACTGACGTGGCAGATGTGACTCGCTACTAAATAAAGTCACTGCCCCTTGTCCCCCTTTGAGTGACATGGTAATTCAAGGGTGTGTTGGGCCCCTGGTCCTGTGCGGGCCTAAAGGTGTATGAAACCCTTATTTGGTTCCCCGGCTTCAAACGGGTTGCGATACTCTCATATCGCCATGCTGCCATGTAGGTTAGATCCTGGATCAAAGGCTCGGGGTGGGACTTCCTAATAAATCCCCCTAATTCGGCCTGGGCAACGGGGTAGTAACGCCCACTGAGGAAGCTTGGATGGATCATCCTCCTCCCTCTTATGATAAAAATGCATTAAAAACTCAAACCCTGGAAGTGAAAAAAGAACGACGTTGTTTATTTTCTTGTTTCCTTTAATAGAACCCTGTTTTCCTGTTCTGTCACGGTTCCGATGACATGATATCTGTATACAAACTGTGCCCTATATAAATATATATATACATATTTTGCGGCAATTTATACTAACGATCAATCAAGCGACGATGAGGGAACATTATCCGATTCTACAGATAGATGAGCTTTTCGTAAATATTTCAGGTTAACAAAAGTTTTAGAACTATGGTCTAAGCCATGCTTATTCGCAAATGAAGCTACAGAAATCTTCAAAGGAAATTAGTGCCATTGATACACACATGGGATTCCCCTGCTATAACATACTACCATACGGAATATACTCAGGCTGGTTATTTTTCAGAGAAAAGCATACCCGGATTTTGAGCTTATTTGGACGACATTTTGTTTACTGGTCGTACCGACTACGAAGATATGACATCACTTGCAACAGTCTTAAAACGCCTTCAGAAGAGCAACTGAAACTCCAGAAATCTAATTTTGCCTTATTTTGTGACACCTTTATGTATCAGTGCTTTCGACGTGACAAACACGCATTACATCCCCTATGGAGAAAAATTCCACGCATTCTGGATTCTGCACCATCCCGAAATTTTAACGAACTGCAAACATTTCTTGGGATGGTAAACCACTACATAGTTTCTCACTCATTTTGGATAGTCTCCCAACACTATGGTATACTTTACTTTTTAGTAATACCAGGTGGCTTTGGTTCAATGAATAACAAAAGCTCGTGAAGTTGTCAGGTTAGATATCGGTAACGTTTATTTGTTGGTGCATTCTGCTCAAAAAGCAGATCATTCTTTTTGCCGTACATCACCTACAGGGATCGGATCCGTACTGTCACACCAAATGAAACACATGACTGAGCGATGGGTAGCTTTTGCGTCCAGAAATTTGGCCCCAGAGGAAAGGGACTAATCCCAGGTCGTCAGGGAAACTTCAGTGGTTCTCTTTGGTTTAAAGAAATTCCACCGGTTTGTGGGGAAGCAAATTTGAACTCTGCTAACTACAAGCCTTTGTTAACCCTGCTTGATGAGAAAAATAGCAAAAACCAGTTGGCGTCACCTAGTATGCAACATTGGGCATTTTTCTCTCCGCTTACAATTAAAATATTGCCTATGTCCCTGGGAAAGCAAATAGAATCGCGGGGGCTCTGAGCCGTCTACCGTTGAATCACCTGACATATTGTGTACTGAAAATTGTGGGGCTTCGCTATCTGCCGCAACATTTAGGCGAAAATCCGGTATCGAATGCAGACATCCGTCAGGAAACTGAACGGAACTTATTACTGGTTAATTTCTAGGGTCCAGCCTATCAAAGATGGTCTGACAGCTGTGACCAGCAAATAATACTTAACTTTTTCCGACCCAAAGAGCTTATTCTCACAGATGGGTATCTGCCGTAGTTAGCTAGAGCGATCATAGTGCCAAGATGGTGACAGAAAGTCTAACAAGAAATTCATGAAACACACCCAAGAATCACGAGAATGAAGACACTTGCACGATCTTATGTGTGGTAACCTAATGTTGACAAAGATAACAAACAGTTGCTCTGACACTGCGACATGTGCCAAAGCGCTCAGTAGAAGGCCTCTCCTGTACCACTTACTCTTTGGACATGACCCAGTAACCAATGGGAAAGCATAACCGCAGACATCTTTGGTGTGTCGGATGAAAAAAGATTTCTTTTTGGATGATGCTTACACAAAATGGATAGGAGATTTGTCACTTGTACACGCTACCTCTTGGATGATCATTTCTTGCATGCGGACGTGCTTCAGTACCTTCGCTATACCACATACGCTGGTAACAGACAACGGTTCGTATTTACTAGGCAATGATTCCAAAGAGTTCCTCAAAAGCCTAGTGTTCAATGAAAATAACTAACAGTTTGGAGAGTTGCAGGGCAACATACGGAGGTCGCTACGGACATTCACAACCGATGCAAGACAGAAATAGACCATCTGCGCACTCTGGATATGGCCCTAAACAGATTATGGGCAAACTGTTTACGTTTATCGACCTCCAAATGTACTTTTCTATTTTATTGCATTGATTATTTTGGAAATCGACCAGGTAAATGTATAGTATGCACGAAAGGACAAGCTTGAGCATAGTCCACAAAACGACGCGAAGTTAAGATTTTCGTTGGAATGCCTTTACACTACTGTCTTATCTTACCTAACGTGGCCTCTGTGAAAGCACTTTTTCATGATATTTTTAAGAAAGATGCCAAGTGGTCTTGGAGAGGCAAAGTTAAACAAGCATTTTTGTAGACGTAGTATCTACTTGTTTTTTCACCTGTACTGGTGACTTATACTCCAAACAAACCTATTGTCACACAATGTGATACCACACCGTTTGAAGTGTGGGCAGTTGCAGATCGTCAGATTAACAAGTGAACCATCCGTCTTATTGCTTTCGCGTCCCAAAATCTACGAACCGCTGTGAAGAAGTATGCACAGTTAAACAAAGGGGCACCGATGGTGATAGTTGGAATTGAGCGCTTCTATCAATATTGGTGAAACAATCGGTTTGAGATGCAGACAGGTCATAAACCAATGATCTCACTGTTTGCTGTGTGATAGGGCATAGAAAAATTAATGCACCTCGTATGATACGCTGGGTACTCCTCCTTTCCGCTTACAACTCTTGAAATCGATACACCTCTGCTTCGCACAATAAGGTATTCGATGCCCTCAGTAGATTGCCACAGGAACTGCAAAGTGACGAGCAAGATGCA
The DNA here is from genome assembly GCA_944474145.2 of Dicrocoelium dendriticum. Classification (NCBI taxonomy): domain Eukaryota; kingdom Metazoa; phylum Platyhelminthes; class Trematoda; order Plagiorchiida; family Dicrocoeliidae; genus Dicrocoelium; species Dicrocoelium dendriticum. The sequence continues at coordinate 10,962 of CALYDF020001351.1, forward strand.
GCGCTTTGAAGTTTGTCCAGTTAGTAAATCACTTAGACACCACTTCAATACCCAGCGACCTGGTAAAGTATGCTACAAACCGAGACCCCATTCTGTCGACTGTGAAAAGTAAGATGTTGCGTACTTTGGATTATCGATCCACTAAGGTCCCAAGTCCATTCTGCAATTGCCGATTGGAGTTCAGTCTACATGAAGGATGTATCGTGTGTGGATCACCTATCGTTGTTGCGTCTGCTCTCAGATAAGCCGTATTGAGAGAATTACATGTTGCGCATCCAGGAATCGTCCGCATGGAAGCTCTGGCCAGAGCCTACTGTTGGTAGCCGGCAATAATTCGAGATGTCGAACATCTGTTTAACACATGCGCTATATGCCAACAATTACATAGAGAAAAACCGGCCGGTTCGAATTCCCCCTGGGAGTAACCTGAAGGTCCGTGGGAACGTGTTCCTGCAGGCTATTATGGTCCTATTAAAGGAAATAAACTACTAATCATGGTGGGTGCGTACTCAAAATGGATAGATGTACTTATCTTCCATAACGTTACTTCGGAGACTAAAAGTAATAAAGTGCACACTACCCTATGCATATATAGTATGCCAAAAATTTTAGTTACAGACAACGGTCCACAATTTACGAGTGCAGCATTCAAGCAGCATCTACAATGTAACGGCATCCACCATATAACTTCTACGCCATATCATCCAACATCCAATGAGGTGGCAGACTGAGTGGTCCAAACCGTGAAATCCAGTCTCCTAAAGCAAAACTAACAATCTTAACGCACCAGACTAGATCGACTCTTGTTCTCATATCGTCTCACACCTTCAGAGTTCATCGGCAAAAGTTCTGGGGAGGCAATGTTTGATCGTTGCCTACGCACAAGGTTAGATGTATTATTTCCAGACCCATATAGCCACTCGCTTCCAAGGACAGCGAATGCATCAGTAGACATATACACGGTAAAGTAGTGTCTGTTGCCGAAACAGGAGGTATATACGAAACTCTTACATATGCCGATTTGGCATCCTGGAACCGTACTAGTCAGTTCACGAACGGAAACCGTTGTACTGTTAGAAACCAGAAAAAGCGTACGCCAACACAACGACTTTATTCGGCTTCATTCATCCGCGGCATCAGACTTCGAGAATGAAACGGTTGATATAGAACAAACTGAAACGACTGACAAAACCCAACTGGATGAAGCTGGTCTATTGATCTCTTTCCGATGGCCACAAGGTTGGACCAGATTAATCGAAGATTACATTTTAAAACCGTTATTTTAGCTGCCATGTAAAGAGATGTTACGGACATCCACAACCGATGCGTCCGGTCACCCCCACTAACTGCATCCCCCCAATCAAGTGACAATAGTGCCTTCGCTGTTTGGTCTCTGTTTCTCATTGGTTCGTTTGGTCCAACATGTTTCCACTGGAACGGATTAGAGTTCCACACTTCCCATGCAGTGTTGGTGTTTTCCTACGTCTATCCGAACTACGGGTCCATACACGGGTTAGGTATGCACGATCGTGCGTAACAGATGTGGCTTTACCTGATTACAGAGCAGTTACTTGGCACAGGGATAACGTCCGACATCGTTTCGTTTCTAATCCGACAGAAGACGCGTACTCAAACCAGCAAACTGAGTTGACAAACGCGGAGAACTCACAAAACTCTGGTCAACCGGAGGCTCAGCAATCTCGCCGTTCAACTCGGCTACGCCGACCCGTCGACCAATAACAAGCCAGCTGCCGTGGTTCAAAATAAAGGAAGACGGAATGTCGCATCCTCACGACCAATGCACTGAGCCTTCTCTAATCATTGACTACATCCGCTGGCCTGTGTCAATAAACCATTCAACCACTGATTGGCCTCGTTTAGCATAGTGGATCAGTGCGTTGTACAACAGGTCGGTTAGAATACCGCTTTTCCTTCCATATGCCTGAAGTGTTTTGATTTGTGATATTACGGTTAAATCCCAGCGGCTGTGCGTTAGTTCCGCAATTTCTAAACGGTGACAAATTCAAATCAGGTTAGGTGTGCATTTTGACACCAGAGCTGTTGGTGACTTTCAGGCGGCGTTTTGCTTGGCAACAATTAGTGCAGCATCCAAATATGATGGTTTGTGTACGTGTGCCAAAACATTGTCCATCTTGCGCATCGACGCCAACCGTCGCTTCACGACGGTTGGTCATTTTGCCCGCGCAGTCTGTAGGTAGTTTGCTGCTCAATCATGAAAGAAACAATCAGCTTCAGGGCTGCGTGAACAAGTGCAATTCGCTTGATGAACACGGTGTGCCCTATATCTTCGTTGGGATGGAGTTTATGTACACTGTCTGCGTAGAGTTCAAGGAAGCAGATGGTTTTTGGTCGGTTGGCAGTTTCTCCTGTGCACCTGCATTAATGACCAGAACTGGCGCTAGGGGTTCAGCGATGTTACCCGGTGATGAGAAACAATGGCTTGACGGTGCTACACCCTGTTTTTTATCAAAGTGGAACGAACGCGTGATGGGTAGGGAACAGAACTTTTGACCGAATGCAAGTGGACGTACCCACATCATAAAATACAACCACACGATCTTAGACGCCATCGCAATCTGAAACTCGTGGTGAACGACAGTAAACAAATTCGGATCCGCCTCCTGCTACATCCTGAAATCCACCAGCAGCTGAGCGAAACAGTCGTTAGTGTATGTCTGGTGCCACTTAGCAGTGTAGTCCAGGAAACACGAGCACCTGCCACATTATACTTCAAGGCGTATGCCATCAGTGGAAGCAAGCGAATGGTTACCACCAACCTGACCGCAACATTAGTCATACCCAGAGGTCTGAGATCTATTTGGACTGTCTATACCTATCATAGAGAGATGGTGAAAGAGGAATGTATACTTCGTGGACCCTTTCCTTGCCCCCTCTCACAGTCTCACCGGGGGTAAGATAAATCAATACGCACCGGCTGTGGACGTAAACATGGTAAAGGCAACTATGACTTACATATTCAGGCAAGAACGTGACGCCATATTCATTCTAATGCAGACTATGAAACATCGCCTTTCCAGCACGACCGAGACGAAGGAAGAAGCAGAATCTATATTAATGCAGACGTTTCACGATTGGAAAACCTAGGGGATAAATGACAAACCGAGAAACAAGCTTTTCGCATCCAACGCACTGACCGTATACCGAAAGCTGAGGTTGTCAATTTGCTGGCCAAAAGGGTAGATGATCCATTTTCAGGGCAAATGCTCGAAAATGCGTGTAATGCCACGCAACCAACGATTGTGCATTGTTACGGAAGCTAATCTTCCCGGAAGACATTAGCGGATGTACACAGGGGATTTCAGCTCGTTATACACAAAGTCGGGTTTGGGATTTCACTGATAAAATCGCAAGTGGAATTCCAAGATTCTGTTGAGTACGCTTGCAATTTAACGGTGGCTAGCATCCGCCCCCTTTCTTTCATTAAGTAGCAACCAACTTTGTACCAATAATGCTTTTCATCCGACAAGATAATTCAGTGGTAAGTCAGCTACTAAAACAAAATCTTACGAGGCCACCTATCGCAAATTTTACGAAATGCGCCAAAGACATTCAGCCATATTTACTGAGTGGTAAAACTAGTTATAGCTACTTCAGATACATTCGTCCACTTGGCTTTTCCAAATGACCGATCACCGAATTTCCCCTACATATGCTGGCCACAGACAAGCAATCGGCGATTCCGTTGGTGGCACCTCCGGTGGCACAAAGGAAGCAACAGCATGATACACATCGGTACAAAACCTATGTAACCCATATTCAAGTACCCGATTTATAGGCAATTCGAGGTCCCTTGAAAACAACCTGCACTATAATTTACCCCGTGTATAAGTTCCCTGCAATCTCATCTCACCTTCCATGGACCTGAGTTGAAAAGGATGGGATTCACCACATTCGGGAGTTGGGCGATCGGAGGAAAGCCGGAGATGCGGCTAATCACTGACAAAACGAACTCGAATTGCTCGCTTGATGTTGCTATACGGTCAAAAACGGTAAGCAATCACAGTTGTGTAGATGAGGTTGGAATAGTTACACTGTGCTAAGAAAACTTTTACCGAAGTATGCGTTCTAGTCACTTACAGTCTCTAGGCACCACGTCATAAGATAATTTCGATAAATGGGTTTGGTTATGACCTGCAATGTGGATAAAGTGCCAGACAGATAGTAATGACAGAGCGAGATCACAAGTAAACCGAATATATTAGTCAGAATTAGGTAACATGATTCGATGACAGTTGCCTAATCGATAATTGGCTGGACGGTGACACGGCCTTACTGAATTTTGGAAACCATTAAAAACAAGCGGATACAGCATTTGTTTGGATTTCTGTGTATGGCATCCTATTCTCTTGACACGTCTGCCAGTGGTCACCAGTCTTTGGTCTATATGAAGCGATCCGTTAGTATAGGTTGGAACGTAAACTAGTGTGTGGAATGTTTGACAGCACATACAGTAGCTAAAGCTTCCTTTCTAACCTAGAGAGTACTTTTCTCATGCGGCCACTAAATATCGGGTCACCTAAATGTCAACTTTCTTACAGATAACTCAGCAATACAGAATAAAATTGCACTCGATTGTAGTCGCCTACATCGATGGCTAGCACGTTTGGGAGCATTAGACTATGATGTATGATGTATGATGCGGAGATCGGAAGTCCGCAGATCCTTTATCCGCTCAAATGCTGTTTGGTAGTCACTGGACCATTACTATTAATGTTGTTCATGAGCAGGGCGCTCAGAATATTCGCGGCTGACGTATTTCCTGGAGTATATAAAGGAATGACCAACCATATCAAGGAATGAACGTAAGGCAACTGTCTTTGCCGGTGCTGACGTGTTAAAAAGCGTAGAGGTTTTCCCTTGTTTAGAATGAGGCCGGTTTTGCCCATGGATGAACTCCAGATAATTTAACGGGGACAAAAGTATACTGCACTTTTCCGACCGTAGGAAAATCCAAAGTCCTGTGGGACGCTACTCGGACAAAAGTCGTAAGCAGTGGCACGTTGGAGGTCTGTCAAGTACGGGAATCCGGAGGATATTTGGATCGTCAAGTACCAATGTGTATTGAGGTGAGCCACAAACAGTGGAGCCCAGGAAAATAAGATCAAACATCAGTGTAACAAGGTGACTCAGGAGGACGGAGCAAGTGATCGCATTAATCCCATCAACTAAAGAAATAAACGATCGAAATATATGAACAGAAGGAAAATGCGCTGTCTCAAAATACAAAAAGATTGAACGTTCCATGTTAACCACAGCGTCATCTCCTAGCAGATTGAAAAGGGGGAATATTCCGACAGAGATGTCAAGTGGTTCGAACAAATGAGGATGGGGTAGTAGGATAGAAATGTACTGAGCACAGGCGGACAGAAGGGAGGCGCAAGAATTTCGCTGGGTCCAAGTTTCTTTGCTGTTTGTTATTTGGGTGTGGAACCAAGTGCAAGATCTGTGCGCCGTCGCGGCGGGCTCGTTGCACTTTAAGGAAAACTGGTTAGTCTAGGAATAAGATCAACTTAAGTTTTTCATCGCCTTAGGCCTAACGGTGACATCTGGGGTTGTCCCTTCCATAACCGCTCTCCAGTCCACGGAAAAGACGATGCTTGTCCCACGGAGGATCCCAGGTAGCGTCGTAAAAAAGCTGTAGCCAAGCGCCCAGGTTGCCAACTAGCTGTGATCTTCACCTGTAGAATGGTAATGACGTACGCGTCGAGTCAAGGTGGTGAGATGTGAACTCAGGACACCGGAACAGAGAATGCCGGGGTTTTTCTGGTGACTTTGGTTTTGGAATATATGGCTACGTGCACGTGGGATTCAATTGGAAATACGGTGTGACACCGAATAGAAACAAAGTAACGATGTAAATTACAAGGGTAAGAATTACAGTTTTTCAAAATGTTTGTGTGCTTTTAGTTTTGCAAAACCTTTGTAAATAAAACACCAGCTAATCATTAAAAGTGAAGAAATGTAGGAAATTAGCAAACGTTAATAAAGTCCGAAAAGCGGACCGTATGTTTAACTTGCCTTGCGCATCGGTCGTTTGCCCGGCGTTGGATTGGCTGAGGATCAGATGTAGTAGAAAGCTGTAATGCCCGGTGCCGAAAATGCACCTGCAGAGAGATGTACCGGTGCGGTAGTACCGAGTGTGGCTTAACTTCGAAGAATGCAAGCTTGAGACGGTCAATGGACACCGTAGTTCAGTGGCAATTCTGGCCTAATATAAAGTGCTTCGTATTATCCTGCGTAGCTCTAAGCAAGTCCGCGTTAGGATGCTGAAGAGAACAACCTACGGCGTCTGTGCGAACAAAATCGTGACTGCAGCTAGAGAATCTACAGTGCATTTGCATATTTCCGTTCTGCTCCAGAGTAGAGGTCCGGCGCAGCAAACGCATGAGCTGAGAAAGGGATGCTTTAAGGTTCGACGGTGCAATTAGGGACATCAGGTCTTGGTGCGTGCTTCAAGTCAGCTTTGATACTTCTGCAAATACCTAGGAGTATTAAAGCCCCTACTTCATTCCAGCTAGAGTCTAAAGGGTGCAAAACGCGGCTTTTATCCTTTCATGAAAGCGTTCAACTAGTCCATTGGCTGCGGGATGGCATGCTGGACTTCCATCCCAGAACCATGCTGGGTTTTGCGAGATCGGACAACGATTCACGGATTGAAGACACCCACTTTCTATCGCTTGGTGAACTGTCGGGGTCAGTTAGCTGTAATACCGAACTCGAGTCGGTTTCGTTTTGTATGCCCGTCCGTTGATATGTTTAGAGTCAGTTAATAGGATTCACATTTTCTGTAACTCGGATCCATATCGGTTGTTTTGTAAAGAGGCTGATACGTTGAGTAACGGTAGCAGGCTTGTTAGAACTGAGCTGCAGTTGTACGTATCCACACAAGATGCAGTCGGTAAGGTGTAGATATCCCGGTTACCCGGATCTCTAACCCTAACACCGCCACTTCGAAGAGCTAATTCATCATTTCCTGATTAACGAGAGGCAACGTGGACAGTGCAGCTGCAACACAGCCTTCATGGTGCTCGTCTTCTTTGTGCTTCACAGCCCCGACTGTAGTGACCACAGCTTCAATCAGTCAACTACTGTGGTTGGTTGGTTGGTTAGTTGAGCAAATGAGGCAGCCACATCTTTTCCAACGTACCACTATAATATATAGAGTCTACAAAATCTGTGTGAATGAAGGGAATGACACCAGACAGTTTGCTCCACAGCGACATAACTGGAAAACTCAACCTGATTTGGGAATTGTTCAACGTCCACTCCACAGCACCTTCGCATGTCAAGTTCCACATGGGTTACTTCGCTTGACAAACATAACAATCTGTAGGGTCAGGGAAAAAACATGCATTGATGCAACTATACCGTGAAGAGTGAATCACGGACTGGTTGGATAAGGAACGTGTACCCGTCGTTTGGCACTTAAAGCAACAATCTGTTCGTGTAGATCTATACGTACCAGTGGACTAACTTGATTTGCGGTCTCTATCTGGCACGATGCGGTGTTCTGAACACCACAATGTTCCACGTGCCTGTCACGAAGGAACCAGTTCTTCTGGATGAACTGCTGTTTCAAAATATGTAGAGTAATAAGTGTTTCCACTTAGCCAAATCAAATGGCATTTGCATGGTAATTAAGAAATCACGTGAGTTGTGCAATCACATGGTCAGTTAAGTTCCAGTGGCGTTTCGGTACAACCGACTACCCATTCCACCGAAGTCCACTGGTTGATAAGGTTAGTCCGCCAGGGTTTTGACTCTAACATACTGCTTCGGACAATTATGTGTTATAAGTGCTATATGCGTTTTATGTTTGTCAACAATAATTTTTGGTAGACTGTCCTGAATGCGCAAGTTGCACACGTCATGTTGGATTATGTTTTGGTTGTCGTATGAACAGAGCTGTACTGAAAAGAATGCTACGGCGCAGTTAATTTTAATGAGCCAAGTGGCGTTAAGTAAAGGGTCTCAGCATCATTTGCTTGGCTATCCAGCTCGACTGAACTACTGCTCAGTGGGTATAGTGTCAGTGATAAGTACGACCCGGAAGGCAGTTCAGCACTTTAGCATGAAAGCATCAGATGTCACCAAAAACAAATGATAAGAGTCCGTGTAATGCTCACCTCCAGAATATTGAATGCCCGGAGCGGTATGACCGACCTAGCACCGGTTCTAACTGCCGTGCGCAGCGTTTCTATGTCGAATTTGCAATGACATGATTTGCACGAACAGTTCACTTATTTAGTACGAAGCAAAGGAAAATGATATGGATAAGTGAGGAGTGCCTACAGTTAATGCTCCACACTCTTTGGTTCATGCTATTCGCTTGTCAAGTGCATTCCAAACCACCAACAAACACGATATTTGAGCAATCCGACAAGCATGTAGGCAAGGAGTTAAGCCGAGGTACATGAGACTAGTGGGCTCTAAACGAGCAAAAGTAACCACACCTGAATTGTCTAAGCAAAAGTGACAACGAATGACGAGTGTAACGTTAAAAGCTAGTATGGTGCAAAATGTCTTTGATGAAATAACCTTAGCGAACACAACAGACAGCAGGTGTCTTAGTTCAGATTCACATACTCGATTACCTAATCCAAGGGTTGCGGCATGCCAATCAGTTTACTTCTATTCTTCAAAACTCATGGTTAACTCAAATGTCCTTCTTCGTGTTCCCAGTCATTCCTACTTCAAGTAGAGATATCAATGCCTTATAAACTGCTCAACCTGAATGTTCATCGAATGTGGATAGCTGCCGTGTTTCCAGTCATGTCGTTGTTGTCTTTTTGGCTTCTCCTGTGTTTCAAGTTCATCAGTCTCAATAACGTGTAGTACGCGCCTCCACGGCTGCTGCTCGGGTGAATGGGGAAAGACGCGTCTTTGCACAAGGTGAGGGAAACACAGGTTGGTGATTCATATCGACTTCACTTTGTTATCCTAAACACTTTCCATGTGGTCCCGGCAAATTCCATTTCCGCACTACGTGTGTTATTTGTTACGGAAAACCATCTAATCAAAATTTGCGTCCGTGTTTAATTCGGTTCACGAAGCATCATGTCCTAATTAATGGGCTTCCCTATGTTGTCTCGCGAGGTTCTGTCCCATAGCGTCAGTGAAGAGGTTTTTTGGTTATCACAGCAAGGTGGGCGATGATTCACACACTGGGATACATCAAACAAAAACAAAACCTAGTTTCACAAAATATTAAAAAAGTGAATGACTGATGTCCTCCTCAGGGACCGCCTCTAGAAGACTGTAGGGAAAAAGCCCTCAATGTATTTCAGCCGCGGAGACTAGAAGAGGACGGGTGAGTAGGGTAGCAAATGTAGTGGCCGTACGAGGACAGGAAGAGGGCGCGTTGAGTTCGTTATTTTCTATGTAGTATTTGAGTGTTGACTCGGAGGTATACTCACTGGGCTGTATGGTCGGGTTCGTTGGACAGCACCACACTGGCTAGTCCAGAAAATAAGCCACCAGGACATTTCTATCACTGCAGACGCAACAGTGCGCTGCAGTGATGCCACCCCCACACTGCACCCCAGTCTATGACAATGACGATCCTCACCCTAAGCATAATTCTGGATGTCATTTCGAGGTATGGTTTCACAGAGCTCGCGAGCCAGAACAGTCAACATACGAAACAGCAAACAAAGAATCCATGGTGCACCACAAGACGTAAAGGTACAAATAGGGAAGTAGGACAACCCTAAATAACGCCACTAGTTTACGGAAAGCTATCCGACCGGTCACCTTAGACCCCAACGCGGCCTGTATTGTTTGAGTACAGCGCATGTAAAATGTTCCAGTAATTCATGGAAACACATTTCCGCGCAAATATTTTGAACAGTATGTATCGATCTATTGAATCGAATGCACTCTTACAATCGAGGAACACAGCTATCGTCGGTCTGAGTTATGTGTGGCGCTACATTAGTACCTGCCTCAAAGAGAATACATGGTGTATAAAGCGACGTTTTGGGTGTAAACCTGCCTGCTTTTTCCTAATCCAGGATTCCCTTTCCGCAGCCAAACGACGCAACTAAATTGTGACTAGTAAGTTGGTCAAAACGAGCGTTAGGCTAGTACTCTTATGGTTAGCACTGCTGGTGTGATTACCCATCTTATATATTGCCGCTATCATTGTGGGTAATAATCACGTTTCGGACCTCAGCCACAGACAAAATTATTAAACAAACCGCCCATGGCGCTTCCTGCATCACCTGAGTAGTAAAATATTCGGAAGTAGGGACCAAATGAACTGCTTTTAAAAGTGTTCTGCCCAACAAACCATAAGACGCTCCTTATTGTGAATCAGAATATCCACAATGTCTCTGATTGTTTCTTTGACGCCTGGTTTCCTGGGACCAGTGTTGTAGAGCAGATGAAACAGTTAGCGGTAGTTCCGTATTTCTGCAGCCTCCTTCGTTAATTGAGCCCTATTGGTCTACCAAGCTTTCTCCACAGCGCGCAGTCTAAGCTTTATTTCACGCCTATTAGTCTGCCTGTTTAGGTTGTGCTCAGCGCCAGCCGTAAGCTCCCTTTTGGATTACAGTAGGTTCAATGACCTCTCGGAATTTCAGTGACTATTGCGGTAACCAATGATAGTACGACATGCAGGTGCTCCTGAGATGCGTATGACAATCGAGATCCTATGCCACGGAGGCTTAGTGTCTTTAGGACGACATTGAATTTTGGTACACAGTTCAGCTTGATAGGCTTGGCTGAACGAGGGCTAAGATAACTTCTAATTTGGCAGTTGGAGAAATGGTGGGTCCAACTTAGTATAAAATACCTTTATAAACGACAACTAACATAGGCATGAGCAGAGTCGACGCAAGTACTCCAGAACGAGCGGCAATCCAGTTTAGAACCACGTCACTTGTAACTTATGGCAAGGTGATACATTTGGGTCTATAGTTGGCCAGTTACTGGAGGATGCCAAGTGTCCCTTCGGTGCCCAGTGTGTCTGAAAACAGTGCTACTATGAAACAGCTGGTATTCTGCACACATATGCGAATGACGCCCATTGTTGTCCGTACGGTTGGATTTAAGCTCATATTTATCAATTAGCTAAGCTTCTAAAGAGCCCAGGCGACACGCTTGTGAATTCATAAACCTTGCAAATATGATGATATCTGAACTGGTAGCGGTGCGTAATAGCGTGTTCAGTACGTGGTAGAATATGTCCTTGGCTGCATAAGGATTGCGGTCGGCGGGAGCGTAAGCGGAAACTACCAAATCAGTGTCTAATACTTATTCATTAATCAACCCTATTTGTTGTAGCTAATCAACAAACGACTACTCAGCCTTAGAGTTGAGTATGTTAGCCACCCCATGTTGACCAGGGGCTGCATCATCTATGTCTCCGGATGAGTGCAACTATCAGCGAGAGGATAAGCGGGGTGCAATTAGGTAAACAACTCCATGAGTTACACTGATCCTAGATTCAGATAAGCGACAAACGTCAATACCCTGTGTGTCTAACGTGTGTGCGAGTGCAAACTTTGACCTATCTATCCTAAAGTGGAACCTCGAACGGGGCCAGGGTAACGAGACAGCGTGACTTTATAAGGGACTGTTGTCATTAGGCATGAAGTGCGTTGTGCGGGAAGGTAGATGAAGATTTTCCACTCCAGTGGCTTTATGTCTGCTGTCAATTAAGCGGGGAACTTTCGAAGAAAGTTTTATACCTCAGGTTGGCAGTGTAAGAGAGACAGGTAGGACAGAAAGAATCGTGGCACCGGCAGTAGCATGCTTTTGCTTGTCCTGTCCGCTTTATGCAGCAGATAAGTCGGCCGTTGCTGAGCTGCGCGACGACTGATGCAAAATGTTATTTAGATTCGAGGAGCTAGTCCTGGTTATATAAGTGCGAGGCTCTGCCAGGACCCCCAGACTTAGGAGAACGATTAGTATTCTCAACCAAAGCATTTGGCTCAGCACACTGTCTGCAAGGCAGCAGGCAGGTGGCAATGATATGTTTTTAACTAAACGGACGCCAACGCATGTCAAATCCTCAACCTGGACGTTTAAAAGACTGAGATTGTTTGCTCTCTAACCATTGACCAACTGGTAGGAGTAGCTCTAAAGCGGCCCGGTGGTGCCACTTACCCAATGGATCAAAGTGGTAAGCAAAACGTGGCAACTTGTTAAGCTGTAATAGCCTTGTAGGCTCAGGGTCGGATGTGGCACCCAGGAATGACCTAAATGTAGATAAAAGCGTTCGACTGGGCCATCCGCTGCTAAGTGATGTGCCATGATGTGGAAACAGCAACAGCTTAAGTGCTGCAGAACTACGGAATTGCGAAGTTAAGTGAGGCGCTACACGGTCAGCGGTAATAGTGGATGGGCATCAGTTATGTGGAACCCAGCAGTCCAAGTAGGCACGGACGAGCAACTCGGCTGTATTATCCGGTAGTGCGATAGTTGCTGCCCATGTAGTGATGAGGTCGACATATCTCCGTATACATACAAATCCGCGGAAAGGAGGCAAGGGCCCTATCAAATTAAGATTTATATGTGAGAACCGGGAATCTGGAGCAGGGAAGGAGCCGAAAGGACTACGGTTGTTAGATTCTTGGAAGATACTTGGAATCGATCGAGTAGTCGTGAGTTCAGAGAGGTTTGGAAACAATCAATTTGGTATAGTAGTTTGGTGACGTTTCGCGTTTAACGTAAAGGCTTCGTCAGACCAGGTGAATCAGTGTGCAATTGGTGTGGGATTTTATAGCGAACAGGGGCGATAACCGCGTTACCCGAGTCTTGAGCCATGAGTCATTACAGGAACAGTTCGGGATGTCACATCAGGTGGTTCGATCACAGTGGGAATAGTCCAGGTATTCCTTTTTGCGTTATGGCTTTGACGGATAAGCTCATAGTGTTGAAAATGGGAGTCGGTTTGTACTTTCCAATCTGATCCATGCATCGATGCTCGTCAAGCTGGTCGGCTTAAGACCGTCCGCCACGCATTAGGAATTCTACCGGCTTCATTCTATTTACGCAGTCGTCAGATTTGGCCATTTCCACCGCCTCAGCAATCATCTGCTGGGATGTTGATCGGATAACCTTCCTAATGACATCCACGTTTTCCAGGTCTATCTGATGACCCGCGTCTAATGCATGCACAGCTACGGCTGAGTCTCTTATTATTGCCTGATATTAAAACTCGTTTCTTGAGAGTCTTGCTATGCGTCTCCTATGCTCAGAAATTCGTGTGCGTAATTCTCTTGCTGTTTGGTCCATGCACATGTGCACAGTCCTTACATTTAATTTTATAAACACAGTTAGTCGTCCTATCCTTGGGAAGCGGGTCCTTCAGGTGTACCAGCGCCGAACGTAACGTTCGACCTCGATGAAAGATCACCCTTATAGTTTCCTTGTTTAATACCCTCCAAAGTGTCTTCCTTGTATGGAATTCCGACCGTCCCTATCTACTTGGCTGGGGGTCTTGACTGTCGGTGTGACAGTTTATGCAATTGGCGTTTAAGTAGCCGTCTTGGGTAACAGCTTTCTAATAGTTTGCCCATTGCCACTTTCCGCGCAGGCTTTTTGTCCTCCTCTATTGTGCACAATAGAATTGTGTACTGTAGAAAAGCGCTAAGGCTATCCCAGCGTAAACCTGTTTCGGATGACCCGAGGTGTAGTGGAGTACGCCAGCAGTATCCTTTGGCTTGCGATATATTGTCGCCTTTAAATTTCCCCCATTCCTGTGAACCAGGCAGCCACGAAACGGTATTGTGCCGCTACAAGATTCTAACTCAATAGTAAACTGTATTCACTCATCAATGGAGTTTAAGTGATCAAGTAACTCGTCCTTCTTATCCCGTTTAACAAGTACAAAGGTGTCGTCTACAAAACGCCACCAAACTTTGGGTGAGTTAATGTTGTTTGTTAACGCCCTGTTCTCGAATTCTTCCATATACAGGTTCGCCAGTACCGGGGATATTGGCGAGACCTTGTTCCTGACTGTAAGGCTTCGACTGAAAAACGA
>CALYDF020001352.1:0-54150 GCA_944474145.2 Dicrocoelium dendriticum
TAGCGACGAGGGTGAAGGGGCGCGGGGGGGGGGGTATAGGGAGGGTGGAGGGTTGAGGATTTTTACGGGTTTATTTTTTAGTGGGTGAAGGGAGATGCGTTTTTTTCTGGCCCAGGCGCGCCTCAACAACCCTGACAGGGGAGAACGACTCGGGGGGTCCTCAGCCCAAAAGCCTTACGTTTTAAATGAACACCCGATAGGCAGCGGGTCCTAAAGAAGCTCATGGGGTCAGTTTTGCTGTACTTCATGCGGATGGATTTGGTGTCTCCTGGATCTTAGCAGAGAGAAGGGCGCGAAAACCTGAGACTCCCACCCAGCGGGTCGCCCACGTGGAGGCGCCCAGGCGACATGAGACTATGGCCGCTAACAGTAGCAGGCCAGTGGGTTAGACCATCCTGTCACTGCATCTAGCCACACCAGCCTCAGCCGCACATAGCTCTTCCGCCACATACAGGCATACATACCAACAGACATACATATCATACATACATACATACATACATACATACATAAAATACAATATACAAAGGAAAATAAGAGACAACAGTTACATACCATCTGAGCTACCAGCAACTGATACGCATCGTTCCGGTAAGCTACCAGCCAGCTACTAGGCAAAAGAGATAATAAAATTATTGTTTAACCCTAAGAAATGAGATTGTAGATGGAAGGGGAAGCTAACGGGATGGGGAGGGACAAAGAAACTCACAGCATGATCGCCACTGAGGTCGACTCGTTGCCATGTCATCAAGTGCATCCAGCCAAACGTGTTCACCGTGTTTTGGACCCCAACCAGGGAGCCGTGACGCTCCAACCGACGCTAGCTCCGAAGTGTGGGACTTCATTTTCTTGGACAAATTCATCACTTGGCCACCTCTCCTCTTCTTCCACCCACATCCCCGGAGAGCAAACAACGCACGTCGAGGGAGTCGCTGGGCTGGCATGCGTAACACGTGGCCGAACCATCGGAGCCTGGTGCGAGAAATAACGGTGCTGAGCGGTTTAGATCCTTTTCCTGGGCCGTAAACAATGCGGCGAACACGCTCGTTACTCACGCGGTGTTCCCACCATACGTGAGCCAAACTGCGAAGGTACCGATGATCGAACGTAACTAGCCTCTTCATGTCCGCCGACCTTAGGGGCCAGGTTTCGCAACCGTACAGTAAGGTCGAACGTACCGCTGCATTGTACACTCTACCCTTCAGGGCGAGAGTAATGTCGCGCCGCCGCCATAGGTGGCGACGGTTAGCAAAAGCAGTTCGAGCCTTCGCTATACGGTTCGTGATCTCGTCTTCGATCCCAAGGGCGCTGATATAACTTCCCAGGTACTTGAATTTCCGAACGACTCTAGCTGATCCCCACCAAGAGTCAGCACAGGAGGCGATCCCTGCCAATGTTGGAGGAATGCTTTGCACTTCGGTGGTGCAAAGCAAAGCCCGAAGCAGCTGACAGCCCGTGTTAATCTGTCCAGCGCGGCTTGGCACATATGCGAGCTGTCACAGATGAGGGCAATGTCGTCTGCATACTCCAAGTCAAGAAGGCGTTCTCCTGGGAGTAGCTTCACACCTTCTAAGGCATGTCCTGTGACTGAAAACTCCATGGCTTCGTTAATAGCGAAGTTGAAGAGGAAAAGGGACAACGGGCATCCTTGTTTCACACCGCTGGAGATATTGAAAGGTGGCGACAGCTTGCTGTAAGCCCTCACACAGCCCGTGCTACGCGCGTATCATGCTTGGATAATAATTACATATTTCTCGGGCACACCTTTCCTGAGTAGACAATTCCAAAGGGCACATCGATCAACCGATTCGAAGGCACCTTTGATGTCGAGGAACACGACTAAAGTGGGCCGCCAATATGTGTGACGGTGCTCCAACAACTGAAGCAAGGTGAAGATGTTGTCGATACAACCACGACCTCGACGAAAGCCGGCTTGCTCCTCACGAATCTAGCTTGCACGGGCGCCAGTCAGTCTGTGTAGAATTATGTAGGCGAGTAATTTGGAGGCGATGGGGATCAGACTTAATATTATGTGGTTGCCGCATTCCGAGTGCGAGCCGCCTTTGAAGATGGGGACAGTAACGGAGCGGCTCCAGTCGGTTGGGACAGTCTCCTGCTCCCACAGTTTCACTGGTAATTCATGTACAGTAACAACAATAGCAGAGCCTCCGAATTTGAAGACGGCTGGAGGAAGATCATCTGGTCCAGCGGTTTTGTTCAACTTCAACTGTCCGATCTCGCGTTCGACTTCTGATCAAGAGGTTGGATCCAAAGGGACAGCCCACGGAGTAGGGCGATCAATGGTCAGCGAAGAATCAAACAATTCTGGCCGATTAAATTGCTTTTCAAAAAGCTAAGCCCAACGCTCCAAACGTCGTGACAAATTGTGGATAGGCTGTCCACTCTCATCACAAATTTTTTCACTAACCACTTGTCTCCTGCTGCCCGTTTCCCGTATCAGACGGAATAACTTACGATGGTTGCCGAGGGCAGCGGCCACTTCCACCTTTGCCGCACAAAGAGACCACCAAGATTCGCGGTCTCTTTTCAGACTAGCAATGATATGCCACTGCCGTTGCTCGAACATTCTGATATTCCTATCCAAGCGTCATTGCAAAACTTCTATTGTCTATTCCCTATATTCTCGAGAAGCAACATTACACATCAATATAATTGCACTTCGATTTGATGTGTCGGACATACAACGAAACGTTTGTCTAAACGATGCTTGATACCAGCCAATCACAGAGTATATAAATGCGAGCATTTGCAATCAGACTGACGTGACCTGCAATTTGCAAACAGAGGGCGTTTGAATATGTCCTTCCTTTTCCCTGGAGCTAAGGTTCTTTCAGTCAGCCTTCACAACAAGCACATGAATTTGTGTACTGTAGAGATTGGATATATCGGGAAATTTATCTTGTAAGACAGTTTACTTTTGCTCGTTCTGCTTCTACCAACCTGTACCGCGCTTCATCAGCCTCTATTTGCTAACATTCTTCTTTGCGATTGCAAATCCTAATAAATGTGAGTAAAAGTAGAGACTAATGCATCTAGTGCTACTCAGATTCCATTTTAGCGTATTAGACAAAGACGTGAGTGGGAAGCAAGAAAAATTCAGGCGCACTAGAAACAAACATTCCACATTTATCCATATTGAAAACAATACGCAATAAACACGCGCTTAACTATTAGCTCAGTATGATATTTTCAGTGCAACAAGCTGATTTTGTTAGTGGCTGCTGGATAATTTGGTTCATTAATGTCTTGTTACAAAACTGACGTTGCACTCAGACAGCCTGCAATGACTCGGATTGGGGCTTGTAATTACATTACGCGCTCGCCAGTGAGCAAACTTGAGCCGGTCTCTTGCAGAATCTAGGTATTCAATGTTTCCCACTTGCAGTGAATTATGATTATTTATTTTGAGCATTCAATGTGTACTTAAAGCGAAAGCTTAACAAGGAACCAAAAACCAAGGACCCTTGCAAACTGGTAAGGGAACCTATTTGGTAACCATAATTAGCCTATATCCTCTCTTTGTGGCAGAATCGTAAACACCTAACTGCACATTTCGTAATTTAATTCAACAGATATTAAAGCAAACGCAATTGGATATCAAGGAATGTGTTATCATTACCTCGGAAGACCAAACATTTGTACGAATCCTGACGGTTGAAATCCAAGATGTTGCTTTGAATGCGATGACTCAACTCATGAAAGTGCTTAATGACGATACTCCAAAATCCTGTATCTACAAAGTAACACTGCCTGTAATATACAAGTATATTTCCCAAACATAACTTACACCATAGTGTTCGTTCGCATATGCTTAACATAATATCACGCCAACATTAGCAAGAAGGGATTTGAATACACATTAACATATGAAAACATCCACATGTTTAACTGCCTATCAGTAAATTTGGCATTTGTTTTTAAATACATATTAATTGGACGCATTTTGTTGCTGTCTATGCTTCAACTACAATCCACAACCTACTTCGATAATCCCAATACAAATGTAGGAAAATATAAGCAAAGGTTGTTCACGCCTCAATGAATTGATTGGGTTATCAGACAGTTGTGAAACATGGAGTTAAAGGACGATTCAAGATATTGAGAAGCTCGATGGATAGATAGTGCAAGAAAAGTGTGTGCTACTGCTTATTACCGAAAGGCACAAAGTATGTAGGAGTAGAACAAAGTAAAGCAATGGGTTAAAACATTGATCGGTTTCCGGGGTATATTTTTGTAACGAACGTTATTTACGTGAAGTGTGGAAGAAGATAAATTCATCGGATGTGTTTTGCATATTACCATGCTGGATGAAAGAGAAGAAATAGAAATATGCCAGATCAATTTTGGTCAAGTTAAATAAATCAAAAGGCGAGATTTGTATACAATAATCGTTGCATTTCCGCTTGATATAGTAGTCGCTTATTCACTTCCGTAACACGGTTATCTATATGAGGTTCACCTCAAAACAGATAACCCTAATAAGTGTTCGAAATTAATTGCGTTCCTTTTTGACAGAAAAATTTACGTCGTTCTATATTATGCCATAATGTCACATAGATTGCAACGAACTTGAAATAAACCGGTCATATGCATCTATGTGCGTTGTTCTACCGCTCTCGTCTTCAAGAAAACTCATTGTGATCCAGACTTGTTACCATTCCAGTGTTACCGACAGCATCGACGCCATATCCCCTGGCATCAATCGCGTCTAACAATCAATCATAAGAACAGGGGCATAGGTAGCATTTGCGGCACATTGGTGACTTGGTTGAGACGTATAACTACCCAAAACAAGCGACCAGTTTGGTAGTAAATTATAGCACACTATACAGAACACAACACTTTGTGATTCTAAATTCACATTTTTGCATGGTCATATAATTCAGACAGGAGAAGATCAGACAGGCTATCGCAAGGATGGCAAGGATATCCTGCGCATTTTCTAACTGTAATGTCTTTTTTTAAATCTAAGCAAAATACATATATTTTTATTGCCAAATGACGCATCTCTCCTACTATCAGCAGGGTCATTGTGTTAACACCTTAGTAATGTTTCCATGCCTTGTTTCCTTTCGGCGGCCTTCTAACACCGCCAGGTGGTGTACTAAGGATATTGCTCCGACCTATCCTGGATTAATCTCGGATACCGACAGATGAGCTCATGAAAGTGTATCCGTGATGAAAATCTCTGTACCAGGCGTGTAGACAATATCATTGTCGCACGTTTGAATCCAGATAAGCATAAGCTGAATGGGGCAGAGGAAGGACCTGCAGCGGTTTACTGGCTATTGACACAAGCGGCTTGGGGTAGGTATACAACATTGTCTTCCTTTCGAGTGTAAGCGTTTAATCGCTCTATGGTATAGGCGACCGCAAACATCTCCTCAGTCTGTGCATGAGGCTGCATGGTTAAGGACAGTGCTACATAGCTGGCATCCAAGGGTTTCCCATTCTGTAAAAATTACCCGCTCCATCTTGGCTACTGTCACACTGTACATTTAAAGGCCGTGCTAGATATTAATACCCGAGTACAGGCGCCTAGGAGATGAGGTGCTTATTAGTTTGGAATGCGGTTTCCTGTTCTTTTCCCCAGCTCTCACAGCAACTGCGTAACTTAACTTCCTGCTCAACGTCAAGATATCAGCCAGTCGGCATAAAACGGCTCAAGTAATTTACCGTAATATATAGGCGATGGGCTTCCTTAAAATCATTAAGTGGCGGCGTCCCACTAACGGCCTTACTTTTGCTGGATCCACCCTGACCAATTATGTTGTTATCAAATGTCCATGGAAAAGCACCTCGTTTTTCAGAAGTTCACAACCCTCACGTTAATGCGATGTTGTTTTTCTCACAACACTGTAGGAAACGGTGAAAATTGGCTTCATGCTATTCCTCTGTCCAGCCTTTCATGCATGTTACACCATCTAAAACGTCTATCGCCTGCATCAATCTGTTTGGAAATGGTTCACTCAACATAATCAGGACAAAAGTAAATACATCTAACGATAATGCCCGAACAGTATGTCATAGGTTTTAAGGAAACCGTATTCATCATTTAAAACCAAGTGCCAGAAGCTGAAAAGAAGTCTACCTCCGTGAATACTTAGCTTTCTTCAAAAGCAGAAAATTATCTGCTAGGGTATGTAGCGCATAATGGTCTCTACGCCAAACGTTATTCAATAGATTTGGATCGATAAACATACGCTGTTCTCCCGTCTTTTTCGTAATGACTGCGACCTGACTAAACTAGTCGGTTGGATCGTCCACTATAGCAATCACATCCTCTTATTAGTTTGATAAATTAAGCGGAGAATCTGTCACGCAGTGCAAATAGATTTCTCCTAGCCAGTAGCGCCTTCCATTACATCAAATTAGCTAAGGAAATTGAGTGGTTCCCTCAAAATTTTTCCTACCTGAGCTTAACACACACTGGTACGTGTCACTAGTATGCGTTTATACTTGGCGAACTTGCACAAAACGGTCATCATTAGAATTAGAAAAGCAAGAGTTCGAATAGAATCATTGCCGAGGATCGGCTTGTGCTCTTCCTCCACGATTGCCAACTCCAGCCTATGTAAGGCTCTGGCTGTTGTGTTAATTATTTCGATTTGAACTGTATTCTTCGGATGCATTCTGGAACAATTCCGCATAGGCAGGCAATCTTGATCGGATGGAATGCACACTCCGAGACGTGCTTCCTTGGTACAGTGCTGAGAGTAACACCTGCGTCTAACTTGAATCGTACGGTTTTGAGTACCGTCAGAAGACTCGCGTCGAGTATTTTGCGGTATTATCCGAGATACCTTACAAATGAAGGTTTTACATCCGCGGGGGACTTGTTGTAAACGACTGCACTCACACTGGTTGATAAGCAGCAACGAACAGTGCGCTTGCTCTTCCACACGTGATGCCTATTCTTCCTCACGCCCAACCCTGTTCGCGGGTGATGGAATGGCGCCTGGCACGAAAATCGGATTTGCAGTCTCAAGTCTGTAGCCTTCTTCGCTTCGCCTCCAGAAATAGTAAATAATTATGCATCTGCTGCGAGCTTCATTTGTTGATAATAATGGGTAGTTGAGGACTCAATGTTGCAAATGTCAATGCACTGCTAGAAGCGACAAGTTACGTTGTCCCAAAACCCGCTTTGTAGTATTTTCATCATTGGTTTCTAGAACGATCCGATCATAGGTGACATTGTCGCCCAAGCACTTAGAGAAATTACCGGATGGAACCAAAATCTGCAGTTAATTTATGTTCGCCTCGACTGATTCGTTTGCGTCTGTGTTGCGAGGAAAAAAGTGCTGGTAGGTCTTGCTGGTTTGCCCTTCACCTAATTCAATGAAATTTCCAATGGCCATCTCCAAATTGTTAAAAACTTCGCTTTCTCATAGTGCAATGTATCTAGAACACGGCCGCGTCATCTTTGGCTGCGTGCCGATACATGACCAAGCTTTATCTCATCGGTTTTTCGTCCAAACTGAATAATGTGCAAAAATCACGCCACGCATTTCCATGGACGCAAATTACTCGCCAGGTTCCGTTCATCCATGTTCAGTGGGGTATGCATCTGAATAGACAGTGGTGACGAAATATGCAACCTCATTTGCCAATAAAATGCGGACTGATTGGTCCAAATTGGAGGTACTTTGTGAGTGGTGGGTAGCGTTCACTATTACGGTTTACAAATCGGACAAAATCATAGCAAACTGAAGCTCCAAATCCATTGGGCAGCAGGCGAAACCAAAGCGCTGGAAGCTTTATCGCACTGGTATCTTCGAAACTAGATCGATTGCAATTAAGAGTATGCTGACAGACGATAAGACCAATGGAGTTCCAACTGTATATTGATCCCTGTCCATGCTCATTGCACGACAATAAAACGCATCGTGCTTAACATAACCTGGCTACACTGCGCTGAAGCAAGAGTACTCCAGGTAACACTGAACTCGATGGATTTGACGGAGGCCGTTCTGCTGCCTGCGAATCGACTACCGTACTCTTTACGTGAAGCGACCATACTACAAGACATTCGTGAAATTAACGTTCAGCGGATAAACCAACCGTAAAAAAACCCAGAATTGAAGATAAGCAAATTGAGATTGCTCGTGTTGTTCCTTTTCCCCTCCTCCTCCTGCTTAACCTCCACTACAATCACTATCTTATTCGTTAAACTAAATCTCCTTTGCGAAATACAACCGGCTGTTAGCTTACCGGAAATTTGTCCATCCGTTCCTGGGAACAGTAGGCGTGCTCATGTTGTCGTTTTTCTTCTTGTCTTTTATATTGCAGCACAATACAGGAAGGTGTTTTCACCTGCAGCTAACTTGTATAACGCTGAAGATAAGGAGTTTATAAAGTTTTCCATCTACGATGCCCAGCTGCGGAACAAAAAGCAATGGCACTAAATCCGTAGGTGCTTTAGATTAAAAATACCGCCGCCACCTAGATGAAAATGATCCCAGAATAACCGGACAAGGGATGTGCTCACAGTCTGTTGCAATTTATGTAGCAGTTTGAGATACAGCAAGAAAGGCTTCCGTGTGGTTAGGCTGTTCCGTGGCAGGCTTCCAAATGAAATTCGCCTGAAAGCGGCAGGAATAGAACATTGCTCATATGCCAATCCTATGGGGACGGCCATCTTCAGCAAAGCACCCAATGTAGGATCCTACGCATTGAGGATTTCAGCAGTCGTCATAATTCCCAAATTGACACCGAAGAATCCCAGAAATTACCGACTTCTTGGAATATCAAGTGGAAAGTTATATCCCAACTTCGTCTCGCGAGCTTGCATCCGAACCAGTAAGAATGGCCGCTGGTGTATGCACCGTCACTTCATCCATTTCATCCAACGCACGTCAAATCCAAACAAGCTATCGGTCCATCAACCATATTTCTATCCTATGTAGAACAAAGAAAGGGCAATAACAGCAAAGTATTCTAATTTCATTCATCGCAGGAGGTGGTCAACTGTTCCCAGCACGTATTTCTGAGAACACCATCATGTATAGTTTGTGAAGTGTCATTTCTAAGCGATCGTATTCTTTCCGTTAACCCTGGTATACTTCTGTTAGCATATCACTTGATATGCCTTAAGCGTTGTATCGTGTACCTTGTGGAAATCTTCTATCCAGGTACAGCCATTAAGTAAATCTGGCAATGAACCTTCTTGGATATCAATGTAAATTTCTAGACGGCATCTGGCAGTTGAAATCTTATGCAATACTTACCCGAGTAGACAAGTCACAGTGGATTGACGCAATAAGTGTTCCAGTGCCCTTTCCTTTTTGATTTACATTAACGACGTCTTCGATGTCATCGAACATGGCAAATCATATGTGTTCGCAGGTGACATTAACTTGTTTCTGAGTTAGCTTTGGACGATTTCCTTAACTCAATAACCGGCATACAAGCGGATGTGCACAAAAGAAAAATTTGCAGCAAGTGGAAAATAGAACTCTCATCCGGGAAATCCAGCTGCACATGTTATTAGGTCAAACATTTTAATGACACAGTGTTCATTATACCATTTACTTCAAATCACCTGCAGCTGTTCAGGTATTGAGCAGCATTCGCATTGTGAGAAATGAATTTATCCTCTCTTCCAACAGCGGATAATCTGACACTGGCTACCGAGAAATCCGTCAAAAGGACCACAACAACGTTATGCATCAATGCTTTGTTATAAATCATAGCCTCAGGAACATTTGGAATCTATGACCTTTCAAACGTTAATCACTAATGTAAGCTTTATGGCAAATACCGTAGTAGAAATATAGTTATCTATGCGTCTGCACGACTGTCCCGGAATTTACGACATTTGCGCAGACAGGCTTGTTGAGACAAATAATATTTCGGTTGAAAAATCTGCATGGTTTTTATAGAATTGCAAAGAGGAAAAGCGTTATCCTGCAGTGTGGAAACACGGGATCCTAATTTAAACTTTCAAAGGGGGTAGTCGTTCCGAGCCAGCTAAATCGCCACCGCTGTCTCTTCCGTCAACTTTTCCAGATGTATTAGGGACGACTATTCCTGACGCACTCAAATCTTACGTGCACTATGTAGATCATATTGCTCAACTGCAAAACGACTTCCATGAGAATGGATCGCGCTCAAAATTAAAGAAATCATGTGCTGAATTCCCAACCGCTGCTGCACAAACGTGGTTTGCTTTACTCAAGTAACTCTAAACAATAATGCTAGATTTAACTTGCTTACCGAACTACCATGTGCTAGTGAGTGGAATGTGGTAATAACAGTGAAATGTGCAGTAATTCCGTTTATCATTTATTGGGTAAATTTAAACCTGTAAATTAGCTGCGGTTGCTGGCCATCGCTTTGCAGATTTTACTGCCCCTGTTATCTATAAACTTGATCCAATGCTGTCAGGAATTTTTTCATTGTAACCAGGATGCAGGTAAATGTTACCAATGTTACTTGAGCCAGGTTGTTGAATAATTCCATTATGTGCAAGCTCCAAGTTATATTTATAATTCGTGGTTTGTCTACATTCATGGGAAGGAGACGAAGATATATTGAAAGAACAAGTAATTAGTATTCTAAAAACAGTGCAGTAAATTGATAACCTATATATCCAGAAATGTACCTACAAAGCATTCCTAGTTGAATGTAATACGTATAAGCACTGCGTAGATAAAACTTCATTCCAACATGCAGTTTATGATTTTAGCTTGACATCATGCATGTTTATTTTGAAAAAGTATTTATATATCCGTGTTGCTTCGTTGAAATTAGTTTGTGTAATTTACTTGCATTTCGTTTTCACTCTCATTGTTGGTAACACCAGTTCGCTTTAAGTATTCTAGATAGGTGACCTAACATAACTTCATGATAACTGAGTGCGTAAATTGCTGTTTAAATCGGTAAATTGGTCAACGATTTCATATTACGTAAACCCCGGAGAATGGATATTTTCAAAAACGCGATTTTGCTAGTTTATTAGATAAAATGCGTGCTTCCGAACTTCGAGGTTGTGGACGATTTGATGCACATATTTGCAGACGACAGACGAAAGCGCTTTGCCACTGTACTACGAGAAGGCGGTAAACTACAGTGAGATTATCCGACTTTCGGTTACATGAGTTAAACAAACTGGAGTATTTTGTAAATGTACAGTTTAAGATAAAAGTAAAATTGGTGGAAATTAAATGGTATCGCTTAGATGGTAAGTTTGGTCTCGTTCCTCGACGTCCTACACTGTTTTTTACAAAGATTTCATTGATTCCATAACTGACGGATAATGCATTATTTATCAACTCTCCCCTTGAATACAAAACGACCTATATATTTATAAGATATTGAAATGTGTTAATACGTAGATTTGGTATGCAATGCAAAAGTTGGCCTTTTTTCTAAATTCCACTGCTTCTGGTCAAGTTATGTTGCTATTTCTCTCATGAAAGCAGGATTTATTACTAATCTAATGAACCCTTTGATGGTACAACTAAAAGCAAGGATGAGACAATGATAATAATACTACTATATTTAACGATTGTACGAGAAGGTTTTTCTGGATGGTGGACAGATCATGGTTACAATAATTATTACGCACATGCATGAGTAAAATATTTAATATGAGGTGTATGATATCAAAATAATTTGGAATCACGTAACTACTGCTGTCGCGAATTTATTTATACCGTCTTTAATTATTGATTATATATTCCTTGGTAAATCCTAAAATAATTCGTGCGGTGATTTACCCGAGGGAAACACGGTCAGTATCGAGTTCTGATTAAGGAATTTGCTAAGCTGATAATGGAATGCGCTTGCATTTGTGCGAGACCTGACTGTTGCTGGTAGGCTATTACAAACCACAGCGTATCTGAAGAGGAAGTAGTTGGATTGGATAGCGCTTCTGGTTCTCTGCGCACAAAATAGACAGATCTTGTTACGTATGTACCGAAATATGTCATGTTGCATTTTAACTGTACACGTATTGGTGTATGTCTTTTGGTTTATGCAATTGTTTATCAGCATCAGCTTATGTTTCAGTCGTCGCAATCACAGTGGCTTTAGCTTAAGCAGCTGAGGGCATTCCTGATATCTCAAGGTAGTTGCTTTCCTAAACAAGCACTTAGTGAATAATCTTTGCAGGTTTTCTAAATCTTTCCTCTCACCCGTTCGCATATTCCCAGAGATGAAGCTACCGTATTCACTCAAGTGTGAGTATTTTGGAAAGCTCGAGTCTAGCACGGATTGTATAGATTTTATGACATTTGTTAACCACAGGTTGTTTGCTACTTGCTATTTGATAGCTCGCTGTGTGAAATCAAAGATTGAAGAGTATCGTATGCCTAGATCACATTTGGCTAGTTTCATACAGATACTTTCATTGTTCAGTTTAAAGAAGTCTTCATGGATCAAACGATCGTGTGACATAATGCATGACCTACTAGGTGAGCAATTTAGCATCAGTGTTGCACCATTTCTTAATTGAATCCAGGCCTTCTTGAACGAACATCTTTGTATTATTGAGTTCGTCTCGTCAAACTTTATAAGCAATCTTTGTGTCATCGGCGAACAAAAATGGCCTGTCATGTTTTACGAACACTACGTTATCGTTAATATATAGTAGGCAATGCTGAGAACCAAGTAAAATTTCTTGGATGAAACAACTGGCGATTAGACGTGCGGAGGAGTTGTGAGTACCCAGCGTGAAAATCAGGTAACACAAATTTACGTATGCTTTCATCCAAAGACAATGTGGATTTCTGATTCCAAACTACTGGAGTCTTTTCAGTAGCCGCATTTGGAGCACTCTGTCGAATGCATTCTGCCTATACAGGAATAGTAGTTTGACTACATACTACGGATCAATTGCATCTCTGCTATAATCTAGAAATTGCTAGTGACACATTGTACCGGAAGGTTTATCGAGGAATACATGCTGGGATTTGTTTGTAGCAAATGACGCTGGAAAATTCGATGACAGAAGTTTACCGATTTTTCGAGTTAACTAATGATGATGGGAGTTTGATTAATAGGTCGAAAAATAATGACGAACCTTTTGGGCCCCCTTGATAACGAGGGATAATCAAAGATATTTTTAACGATCCGCAAAATAGTTAGGTTCTAAAGGAAAAGTGAACATGGAAAAATTATGGTGTTCCTCGTCCCAAAACTTGCACCCAACGACCTCGGTTTCGTCCCGGTTTGGAGTCAGCAGGTGGATATAGCCTGTGCTGGGATGGAACCAATATCAATGCGGATAAATTTTGACGCCAAAAGCACTGTGCCAATGAGGTCCGCAAGGAACGCTTGGTACAGCAGAAACGCATTCAAAGTTTGACATGGAGAATTCGCTGTGTTGTTGGGCTGCTGCATCCAACATGTACTGTGACCCCGGTTCAATTGATGTGTACCATGGTCATTATGATCACAAAGAAAGTAGGTAAAATAGAAGCATTTTGGTGTTGCTCATCAAAACACTGAC
The DNA here is from genome assembly GCA_944474145.2 of Dicrocoelium dendriticum. Lineage (NCBI taxonomy): Eukaryota > Metazoa > Platyhelminthes > Trematoda > Plagiorchiida > Dicrocoeliidae > Dicrocoelium > Dicrocoelium dendriticum. Next base: position 13,475 of record CALYDF020001352.1, read on the forward strand.
AAGCCACGAATGCGGTTTCGTCCCGGTTTAAATTCACCAAGTGGAGACAGCATTATGTGAGATAAAAATCAAAGGGTATTCGCTAATGGTTGATACCATAAGCACCATACCACTGAGGCCCGCAAGGAACGCTTGGTACAGCTGCAACGGTTTCAAATTTGGACTTGTAAAAGCAGATTAGTTGTTTTACTGCAAGCAAGCTCTATTGAGACACGGGTTCAATTAAAGTTGACTTCAGTCATTTCGATCACAAGGACCGTAGGTAAAATGGAAATAATTTGGTGTTGCGCATCCCAGCATTGGCACCCCACGATAAAGGTTTCATCCTGGTTTGGACTCATCATTGGAGATAGATTGAGCTGGTCTGGAACACAGCGGATAATGGCGAATATTGGGCGCCACTGAGATCCGCGAGCAAGCTTGGTACAGCAGAAGCGCACTGAAAGTTGAAATTGCAGAATTCGCTGTGCATCTGGGTTGAAAAAAGCAACATCAATTCAGAGCGCTGTTCAATTAAACTGGAACTAGATCCTTCCGATCACAAGGACTGTAGGTAAATTAGGAAATTTTGCTGCTGCATGACCAAACGCTGGCATCCCGCGACCGAGGATTCGTCTATGCTTGTACTCATAAGTTTGAGATAACACGAGCTGGACGGGAAATCAGATGATAACGGTTCACGATGGTACATCTGAAGTACCCCCTTCCCAAGATAGGACGACTAACTGTGCTTATACAATTAAATGTAAGGACTGTGCACCAGTTTACATAGGCCAAACAGCGAGATAATTACGCACACGAATTTCTGAGCATAGAAGGCGCATTTCAAGACTACCAAGAAACGAGTTCGAATACCAGGCCATAATAGGAGACTCGGCCGTAGCTGTGCATGCATTACACACGGGTCACCAGATAGACCTCGAAAACGTAGAGGTCATTAGGAGGGGCATACGATCAACACCCCAGCGGTTGATTGTCGAGGCGGTGGAAATTGCCAAATCTGACGACTGTGTGAATAGAATGGAGGGGGTAGAACTCCCTAATGCGTGGCGGGCGGTCTTAAGCCAGCCAGCTTGACGAGCATCGGTGCGTGGATCAGATTGGAAAGTGCAATCTTACTCCCATTGTCAACACTATAGACTTATCCTTCCATATCATGACGCACTAAGGAACTCCAGGACTATTCCCACTGTGATCATACCACCTGAGGTGACATCACCAACTGTTACTGTAATGACATCATGACTCAAGTCTCGGGTAACGTGGTTATCGCCCCAGTTCGCTATGAAATCCCACAAGAATTGCACACGGATTCACCTGGTCTGACGAAGTCCTCATATCGGGGACGAAACGTTACCAAACTATTATACCGACCGATTTTTTATAAACCTCTTTGAAATTATGTTGTTTAACATCTGATCTCCAGCTCCTCACGACCTTGGTGTCCACTTGGCCTGGACTCTTCATTTGTAAATAGCCTGAACTTGCTGGTACTCCGACACTAATTTATCATTATTGATTACATAATCACTATTCCACTGACGTCCGCTAAGAGCGCTTTGAACTGCGGATACGCATTTAAACTTAGGATTAGAGAATTCGCTGTATCGTTGAATTTCTAAGTGCTACATCTTCTGACACCTAGGTTCACTTGATGTGGACCCCAGTCATTATGATAAAAGACCGTAGGTAAAATGGAAACATTATTTTCAAAAAGCACTAGCCCATTTGCGAACAGTTGTTTCCGATGATTCGCTTCAGATCATTAGAATCATATTTTAGGGTAAAATAATGAACTGAAATCGACTCATTTGCTCAAAGTACAAAGTTACTTAACGATTCATTGAGGGAGGCTAAAATTTGGCCTTTGAACTGACAGGTCGATTGCAAGTTTTCGAGCTTGATCTGTGGCAGTTGCCCAGTGGCTGGTAGGAATTCTGTAGCCGATGAGACAACAGCTTGTGACTTACAGCCTGCACGACATTTTTCAGTTTGTCGAGAGAATCAAGGAGGCCAAAATAAACGGAAAAGTGATGTTCTCGTTTGATGTTGTCTCGCTTTTCACTAACGTCCCACTGAAGGAAACCATCGATTACATTTGCGAGCAGATAAGGAAATTGGAAATTAAAATATGTATACTTGTGCTTGAATTGAAATACGAATTGTTGCGGTGCACACGCAATGTACAATTTCTATTTCATGTTAAATTTTACCGGCAAAATAATTGTGTAGCCATGGAATCCCCCCTCGGTCCATTGTTAGCATATATATTTAGATCCGAATTGGAGCGAACAAAACTGCAAGCGGAGATAAAATCTTTTGATTACAACCATTGTTAGATGGATGATTTATTTATGGTGGCGGAGAAATGCATAAATCTGGACGAGGTTCTAGATCGATTTAACCGACCTCACGCAGCACTGCCGTTCACCTACAAGACAGAAACTTGCAATCGGCTTCCATATATTGATGTCTTGTTAACTGGGAGGCCAGAAGGCTTCATCCAGCAGAAAGCCTACAGAAAAATACGTGGATTGGTCAGTACACGAATTTTCACAGTTTCGTCCCAATGAGATATAAGCGAAACTTAATCCACTGCCTTACCACAAGAGCACGCAGAATTTGCTCACAGGACACCCTGGATGAGGAACTAGCCTTCATAAAGAATACGGTGCGTGAGAATGATTACGCTGATAGATTTGTTTCAAAGAATTTTGAAGAAAAGCTCAAGCCGGTACTAGTTTTTACCGCGACAAAGAAAGAGTTATTTTTAAGAATACCTTTTAAGGGGGACGCCGCCACCGAGCGCCTAACCAAAATTCAATCAGCGGTAGTCAAGTCGACATTCCCAGCAAACAGGTTAAAGTGTACATTTTCTACTGAACCACTTGTTTGTTCACGCAATAAGGATACACTGCCAGTGCTGACCTCATCTATGGTTATTTATCAGTTCAAGTGCGTTTGTGACGCTACGTATATTGGTCGAACGGCACGGTACTTGTCCAAACGCGAAGGAGCACTGCCCGCGCTCGTTGCGTCAAGGAGGAACTGGGGCCATTAGCAGCGCCGTTTTGGCCCCTGCTGTCGACAAGGGGCACCAAGTCGATTTAAAGCGTGCCTTCAAGGTAATTTACAGGGTCAACCAGCATCAATCAAGAGGTTTGCTCCTCCGTGCGCTCGTGACAGCTGAATATATTTGCATTCAGTTGTTTCAACCTTCATTATGCTCGCAAAAGAAGTTGCTCCATGCCTTAAAGCTTCCCTGGCCAGCTAGAACGAAAGATACTGAGGTCGATTGCCTTTAGATCAAGCTCGATAACATGCAATCGACCTGTTAGTTCAAAGGTCCACTTTTAGCCTCTCTCACTGATCAGTTAATTATATATGTACTTTGAGCAAATGAGTCGATTTCAGTTCATTGTTTGACCCTTAAATATGATTGTAATGGTCAGAAGAGAATCATTGAAAACAACTGTTCACCTATGGTCTGGTGTTCTTTTGACTCTGAATGGAAATTTTCAAGTTGCTTAAACCCTATTGTGTTGATCATTCCAGCACTGACACACGACGGGCGCAGTTTCGTCCTCTTGGAATCATCAGTTTGAGATAACCTGCTTTGGGCTAGAACCCCAAGCCCAGTGAATCATGCTTGCCGTCATACACACTATGACACTTGGGTCCGGGAGCGACGGTGTTACATCGGAAAAGGCAACCAAAGATGGATTTGGAGAATCCGGCTTTTTGTTGTGTTGCTATAAACAGCACTAATTGTGACTTCGGTTCATTTAAAGTGCACCTCGGTCATTCCGATCACAAGGACCGTAGGCAAATTAGTAAAATTTTGGTGTCGCTTAACCCAACACTCACACCACACGACCGCAGTTTCTTCCTGACTGTGACTCAACTGTTGAAGGTAGCAAGAGTTGGGCTGGAACTGAGATGAAAAAGCATTTGTTTGACGCCATAAGCATTATGGCACTGTGGTCCGCGAGCAACGATGGTGCAAAGAAAACGTATTCAAATTCGGACATGAAGAATGCGCTGTGTGTTTGGCTTGCTGCAACCAAAATATATGGAGATATGGCTTAACTTTAAGTGGAGTTCCGTCATTCCGAGTACAAGGACCTTGGGTAAAATGGTAATATTTGGTGCTTATTAACAACAAACTAGCACCCCACGACCGCGTTTTAGTCCTGACTTAGACTCATAAATTGAGTAGCCTGAACTGGTCTGGAAGTCAGACGATAATGGCTCATGGTTAACGCCATAAACACTATGAAACTGAGGGCTGATCACCAGAGCCATAAGCCCGGTGTCATTGATGTTCGCGAGCAACGATGTTACAAAGGAAACGCTTTCAAAGTCGGACATGGAAAAATAGCTGTGTGGTTGGATTGCTACAAAACTCCTCCATTGAGAACTCAGTCCACTTGAAATGGACTTCGGTCATTGCAAACAAAAGGACCGTATGAAAATTGAAAACCTTGTGATGCTGCTTAACCCAACAGTTGCACCCGACGACTGCGGATTTGATCTGGTTTGGACTCATCGTTTAGAGATAGCCTGATCTGGGCTGGAACACAAATGACACTGGCTTATGGTTGACGACATAAACCTTATAACTTTGAGGTCCGCATGCAACTCTGGATAAAGCGAAAAAGCATTCATCGTTGGATATAAAGAAACCGCTGTGTGGTTGGGTTGCTACAGGCAACACATATTGAGACCTCTGTTCACTTGAAGTGTACGTCTTTATTTTCGATCACAAGGACAGTTGGAAAACTGGAAATGCCATGGGGTTGCTCATCCCAAAACCAGCACCCCAAGACTTCCATCCGTCATGGTTTGGACTTATCATTTGGAGATATACTGAGCTGTGTTAAAACGCCTTAATGGTACCTCATGTATGCAGCCATAAGCCCTATGCTTTGAAGTCCGCGAGCGGGGCTTGGTACAGCAGAAAGGCATCCAAGTTGGGATTTGGAGAATCCGCGTGTTTTTGAGTTGCGACAAACAGCCTATATTTATACCTGGATTCATTTGATGTAGACGTCGTTTATTCCAATCACAAGGATCGCAGGTAAAGTGAAAATATTATGTTAATGCTCATCCTAACACTGGCAAGCCACGACCGCCTTTTCTACCTTCTTTGGACTTATTAGTTGGAAATAGCCTGAGGTGGGATGGAACGCAGATGATAATGGATTATGGTTGATGTCATCAAAATTATGCCACTGAGGTCTGCGTGCAAAGCCGGGTACAACGGAAACGCATTCATCATTGGACTTGGAGAATCCGCTTTGTGGTTGCATTGCTACAAGCAAACAGCTCTTGAGACTGCGGTTCACTTTAATTGGACCTCGGTCATTATGATCAAAAGGACCGTAGGTAAAATGGAAACATCACGCTGATACTGATCCCTACACTGGCACCGTACGAACTCTGTGTCCTCTAGGTTCGGACTCATCACGCGGAGATAACCAGTGCTGGGCTGGAACTCGGATCATATTGTATCGTGGTAGAGACCATAAGACTTATGCCACTGAAGTCCGCAAGCAACGCTCGGTACAGCGGAAATGAATTCAATGTTGGATATAGAGAAACCGCTGTGTGGTTGGGTTGCTACAAGCCATATATAATTAGACCTATTTTAACTTGATATGTACGTTTGTATTTCAGATCACAATGACAGTAGGTAAACTGGAAACATCGTGGTGTTACTCAACCTAAAACTGGCAACGCGCGATTGCAATTCTATCCTGGTTTGGACTCATCTTGTGGAGACATACTGAGCTGTGCTGGAGTTCGGTTAAGGGTGGCTCATGGTTGAAGCCATAAGCATCATGCGCTGAAGTTCGCAAACAACGCTTGATACATCAGAAACGCATTCAAATTGGGACTTGGAGACTCCGCTGTGTTTTTGAATTGCGACAAACAGCCTATATTTATACCTCGATTCATTTGATGTAGACGTCGTTTATTCCAATCACAAGGATCGCAGGTAAAGTGAAAATATTATGGTAATGCTCATCTTAACACTGGCAAGCCACGACCGCCTTTTCTACCTGCGTTGGACTCATCTGTTGGAAAATGGCCTGAGGTGGGATGGAACTTAGAGCCTATTGGCTCATGGTTGACGGTAAAAGCCTATTTGGTCCGCGATCAACGCGTGGTACGGCGGAAACCCATTCGAAGTTGGACTTAGAGAATCCGCTGTGTGTTTGGTTTTTTGCCATCATCCTTTATTGTAACACCGTTCACTTGAAGTAGACGTAATTATTTCCGATCACAGGGACCTTTTGTAAAATAGAACGAATTTGGCGTTGCTTATCCTAACACTTGTATCGCATGACCGCGGTTCGTCCTGGTTTGGACTCATCATTGCAAATAGTCTAAGGTGGGCTGGAACTCAGGGCCAAGTTGCTCAATGGTGACCCCATAAGCCCCATGCCAATGACGTCCGCAATAGTGCTTGGTACAGCGAAAATGATTTCAATTTTGAACTTGGAGAATTCTTTATGTGGTTAAGTTGCTACGAACGACCTCTATTGAGAAATCGGTTCAATTAAAGAGGGCCTCGGTGATTCCCGTCAAAAGGCCCCCATGTAAATTGGTAACATTTTTGCTGCTTAACGCAGCTTTTGCAACCGACGACCGCGGCTTCGTCCTGGTATGCAATCATCAGTTGGATTTAGCATGGGCTAAGTAGGAACGCAGAGGTTGATAGATTATGGTTGATGTCATGAACACTAGGCCACTGAGGTCCGTGAACAACGCTGGGTGCAGCGGAAACGCATTCATCGTTGGACTTGGTGGATCCGCTCTGTTTTTAGCTTGTGACAAGCAGGCTATATTACACCTTGGTTCATTTGATGTTGACGTCGGTTATTTTAATCACAAGGACGATAGGTTTACTGGAATTATTATGGTGTTGCTCATCAAAACACTAGCAAGACACGACCGCCATTTTGACCTGTTTTGACTCGGCATTCGGAGATAGCCTGCGGTGTGATAGAACTCAGAGCCTAGTGGCTCATGTTTGACGACAAAGCACTATACCACTGAGATCCGCGAGCAACGCTTGTTACAGTGAAAACGCTTTCAATTTCGCAATTTGATAATCCGCTGTATTGTTGGGTTGCTAGACACGACCTCTACTCTGACCTCGGTTCACTTGAGGTTGACCTCGGTCTCGACCCTCTAGCACTTTATGTCTAAAGCGTCCCAATTACACATGCCTTTGTGCACTGAAGGCCCTATTGTGTTTAGGCTTTTGGATATAAACGCAGATACACATCATCGTGAATAAGCTTTGTACACCTAAGTGAATTGTGTTTCTCAGGGCGCAACTTCTTTGCAGTCCAGCATATATTTTCTTGCCCAAAGCGGCCAAATCGATCGGAAAATGCACTGGTGCTTTCATGTCACACACAATGTTTTGGGTTGGTGATGCAACAACAAAATGGTACAATTGAATTAAACAGGCAAGTTATTTCAGAAAACTGTAGTGGTACAGCATGAATTACCTTCACCAGTGCAGTCTACTAATAAGCAAAAATAAAAAACCATAGGTCCTAAACTAGTAGTTAACAGACGAAACCATGGTATATTAAGTCTCATGTACACTAAAGTCTAAGAATCGGTATGAAAGTTAATTGTAAGTAAGCTGACAGACAACCAATGCCGATGGAGCTCCATCTGTACGGTATTTGAAGTTTATCGCAGAACATGGTGCTTTAGGGAATAACCATTTGTGCAGCAAAGCGACCTCAACCATAATAACAATCTGACAAACATGAGCAAACCTGGATATGATTAACTACGTCATTTCCATAAATGAACACAATACTGCACCCATTTGAGTCAGTTAAAAAAACCCGCACCAACGAGGCAGTCAGTGCGTAAATAAAATATGTGCAGCTGTATATTCAACTGCTCTGCTCGCATGCAACACACTTGCCGCTAGTTTGCACAACGCTGTCACATCGCTCCTTTTTTCGGGATCACCTGCAGTGGTGTCGCAGAAGACTCCATACGGTCTTCTGTTCCTCGTCAACTTAGTTGCCTCCTTTGTTGGGACCTCACCGTAAGACGTCAAGTTTTATGCCGCAGACTCAACTTCGCGTTCCCGGTGTCGCCTCAGCTGCACTCCGTACGTTCTGATTACTTTCCTTCCAGTTCAGACTTCATAACATCCTTTTGCAACCTTCTTGGTCGCCGCACATTCCTTCCATCTTTTGCTTACACCCGACATAATTTGGATGTACACTGCATCATTTACTGATAGCTGCGGCGGCGTCCGTGTCCTGCGGTCATATTGCCGTTTGTGATCATTCATGCTTTTTTCTAAGAACCATTATAATTGCTCCTACGATGGCGCGACAGGGTTTAAGAGATCGGCAGTCGCAGGCATTAGTTCTCCTTTTTTCGGCTGCACAAACATTGTACAGGACTGAGACCGATGCTGGTTTATGGTCTATTGCTAATCTCCAGCATCATTAGATACGGCTATTCATAAGTGGCACCGGCTTTCAAAAAGAGCGCCTTGGCTTGTTTGAACGCTGACTTCACTCCTCCGTTAGACTGACTGCAACACGGGCTGATTTGTCGATAAGAAAATTCCCACTTGTTGACGAAGGTCCGAAACGTAGCACTTGTACATTGTGGGCCATTCTAAGAGATCAGTTCCGCCGGTATTCCGTGTCTGCCAAACTGACATCTAAGCTGCATGCTAACTGCGTCCGTGTAGGCAGCGGTGATTGCGTCGATCAGAAAATAGTCACCGCAATAGCAGGGGATAAAGTGTCCTTCCGGTTGTCATGGAACAAGTCGAACGTTACTTTCTGGTCGATCTGGAATCTCAAGTAACATCATCCGTTCCCAGGCTTAGTGAGGGTTGTGGGACCGACATTCTGAGCAGCTTGATACATGTTTCGGAGTTGGCTTGTCATTCCCGGCCAGAACGTCAGGTCGTGTGCTCTAGTGATAGTGTAGATGCCAGCAAATTGGGCTCGATGAGCATGTTCTAGCATTTATTTATGAAGCGGCGGTGCGATCAAAATGTGATTTCCTTTAAACAGCAAAAGGCCATACGCCGTGAGTTCATCCGGAAAGTTGAATAACGGCGTTAATTTCTTTGGTGGTTTATCCTATGTATCTAGCCATCCTCACAAAATGACGTCAGGCAACGCCACGCAAGTCGCTTCTACTGCCGTATAACGCTTTAGCTCTTTCAAGCAATCCGTTGTTAACGCCAGATATTGCGCGAGATTGACTGCTTTGGATTATTCCTGTTGGTGTACGTCTATTGAAAGATGAGCTATCGAGGGAGCGTCCGCGATGAATATTTGCGCCCTAGGAGTGCACACAATATTTATGTCGTATTTTTGGAGCAGGATAAGCATACGTTAAAAACGTCGACTGACACCGTGTAACGGTTTATTAGCTATTGAAACGAGCGTCTTTTTGGTCAGTATACACTTGAGAAAAATACGTGTAGCTATCTAATCAATTGCTCTATTAGCTTGCAATACGCTTGGCTTGCTTGCACAACCATATCCTAGTGTCCACGTCGATCCAACCAAATTAAAGCGCATCGGGTCTTACCCAAACTCACTCCACTACTTTGAACCCCGACTACTTCGGTTACCGCTGACCTCAGTGGACGCAACGGAGCCCGTTCTGCCCTCCGCGAATCAACTCCGAAACGTCTCAATTATAGTGCACATACTACTTGATAGCCCGTGGAAATAATGTTTGGTGGATACACTTAGCGAAATGGAAACCGAAAAATAGAGATATAAAAACCTTACTGGTTTTCTTCTTGAGCTTATAGCTTTATCCCATGGCAATCTACAGGTACACAACTGGGAGCAATGGGACTGAAACCATAAGGCCTTTCCTCACAAAATATCGTCATCACCTAGCTTGCAAGGATCCACCTGTCACCTGATTACAAGGAGTTCACTTCTAGGCTATGGCAAATGGGTTACGATATGAATTTACGGCCCAAACTCTTCTACTGAAGTTGGCTCAGTTCCGTGGCATGTCAATAACAGAAATTTCTATGAGGTTGCATGAGCACAACCATGGTCTGTCGACAACCCACTTGCGGTGGCAATATTGATAAAACAAGTCCATCACATTGAACGTGGCAACGGTTGTTGACTCCTGACTACAGCGTTGGGTTCGCAAGACGATGGTCATAAACGTTTGTATACACTTCATTCGTGCGGTTTAGAGTATCCGAAGTGTGCCTGGATTGCGACACCCAACCTTGTTTAAGGCTACAGTTTGCTTTGATTTAACCAAATGTCATTTCGATCACTGGGACCGCCTTCGAATTGAAGAATTTGGGGTCTACTTTTCCCCAACACTGCACACCACGACCGATCCATTTCGTCCTGCTTGGGACTCGTCATGTAGGTATTGCGTAGGCTGAGAGGGGAGCCGAACCCAGTGCTTGCTGGATATTATCTTGGTCAAGCAGGTCAATTCGTATAATATCCTAGTGTTTGAAATTGCACGAGTGGGCTTCAAAGTAAACAGCAGCCTCAAGCAAGATTGCGTGCTACAATCCAGACCCACGGCAGTAATTGAAAACCGACTATTGAACATCTAACCGCTATGTAAGGCGCTGCTGTTGAGCTGTGGCCTAATGACCAAGACAAAAGACCTTAACCACATGGTTAGTCTTTACTCTCAACTCAGGCCATATCTACCTGACTAGCCCAAATTAGGACGAAACCGGTTGGTAGTGGAATGCAGTTATGGGAGAAAGCAGCTCCGAAACTTTCCACTTTGGATGCACTTTGTGAAATGTCCTAGTACCGACCTCAGTGGCGTTTGTTTTTTGCGCTATTCCATTCCCATAATCGCTTGGCTTTCTCTTTTTACTAACACCCGACCATACATGGATGCTATTTCAAATAGGATTTATTGTTTGCTGTTTAATGTTCCTTTTTAATTTTTACTGCTTATTTTCTCGATTGTTCATATTACCTATTCTCTGCATAGCAGCATAAATATATGAAATGTGTCAAACTTTCAGCTGATAAATATTGAAGCTGATGGTGCTTAACCACATGTCATAATTCTTCTTTCAAGGGGATTAATTGCTGCTATTTTCCATACAATTGAAGCAACTAGACCCGAAGATACCTTCATGTAAGTAGCTGCATGATACTGCATGTTGAAAATGTTCAAAGTAGAAAGATTTATGAATTTTCAAAAGTGGCAAAATTCTGATCTTGCCCAAAAGGCCTGCATCACTTTGTTGAGAACAAAATGCTTATTTATTTATTAACTATGTTTCGTTTTGATGAATTACTTTCTTGTTCTACTTTTATCAAATAAACCCATTAGTAATATAAAGTGTAGTGTCACCTAATTCCAAATGCTTTTGAGGTAGCTTCTAGTGAGAGGAAGTCGTGACTTTCGGATGCAAGCCACTGTTATCTGCTAAGGTATTAACCTGCGTGGCAGTAGAATATAGGTCGCGTTATATCCCAGTTGGCTTGAATAGTGTGTAGTCCAACGTGCGTCACCCATGGTTCAGTGACTCAGGTCCTTGGCGAGTTTGCATCTTCAGCTCGCGGACATGGGTTCGATCCCCAGTAGGGATACCGAGGGAATGCGCAAAACTAAGCAGCCCCAGTAGGGCGGAATGAGTTTAGTGCATTTCGGGACTTTACTTTGCCATGTTGCTTGTAAGGGTGTAACATTACAATTAAAGTTAAAAGTCCTAATATGGCTAAGTAATAATATTTAATCTGCGGCTGCAAGAATATACTACGCCACGTTTTTGTTGGAAGTGCTAGATAAAGAGAAAAGTTTCCACTATCTCAGCTGCCTTCAAGCTATGTTAACCTTTCGTTTGTCCATAAAATGTAGACTGTTACAAATTTTGAATACTTCTTTGGTAAAATCTGGTAATGAACCAAAGGGACATATACAAGTCTTGCTTACCCAACCAATCCTAAGTTTCCTCTGTAATATTTACTTACATCATGGTTATTCGCAACGCTGAAAATTCTTTTGTAACAATACTTTGTTTACTGCATACAACCTACCGATTTGTACCTTGGAAACCTAATTCGCAAGTACACATCATCGTTGAACTATACCTTGTGTGCGTAGTTGACGAATAGCCTAAATCCACCCTGAAAGCAATCCATAGTTTCCATTGGCTACTGTGATAAGTCCGAAACGCACCCATATCCTAATTACACGAGGTTTCACTATGAGCTAACAAACTCAGCAGCGTAAAGGAAACGGTAGAACTTCAACGTATAGTGATAAAATATAGTAGACACTTATGCAAATAAGTCAACTGTTCTACCAGTTTTCTATTAGCGAATACGATGATCATGTTATACCTAGTGGTACACAGCGGGGCCCTAATGGTTTGAGCGCAGATTTGTGTAGTCATTTGTGACGAAACAATCTCGTGGATTAGCTCTTCTAATACATTTGTTACGCAAAAATGTCTCGATGCAAGTTTTGTAGAACTTCTGTTACGCATTACCACTTATTTTCCTTATTAGTTGAAACGCCGATTAATCATTTCTGATTTAGTGTTCTTCAGTAATTGCTGTGAAACTACCTAGAATGAATTTAACTCACTAGTTGCAATGGCATTAGAAACTAAAGCTTTCCCTCGTCCCTTAAAATTATAAATATTTAAGGAAACCGAACACGAAAAAATGTGGCATTATGTGATCAACCAGAGCGCTTTTATGAGAGGAAACCGAGTTAAAACAACCAGACAGATAACGTATTTTAATGCAACTGCTGTGTGTAATTGATGGATCAAGTAAAGGTAGCGCAACAGCAGCAGCTGGCGAAATGCTCATGTTCGAGCCACAAGCTTGTTTACATACGCGTGTATGGAGTTCGTGAATTACTGCGCGGAATCCTATCACTCACTGCGTTTGGTGGATAAACACATATAGAGAAAGAGAGGACCAATACATTACGTGTGTAGTACTCACTAAATTTCCAAGAAGTACAATACACAAACGATATTCCTGCTTCTATTACTTCACCAATGGATTTAATCATCGCCACATTCACTGCAGAAGCGGTGCTGTTAATGCTACTTGACCTGAGCACACATAGTTATTCTGGTACGGCTAAGGTTCACCTGAACAACTTTGGGTTACAGCCATATAATTCGTCAAATCATTTGCTGGATTCCTTTGGCCTACATAGAGGGAAAAATATTTTCATCAATGTGTAAAAGGGATATGGTCAATCCCAGCATGTCATTTACTGCCCGGTAACGCAATCCTCATTGCTCTTCCACCTCATGGAAGCGATCATTGCAGACAAACTAATGGTCTATATATTAATCATAACGAATATATTCCCCGATTATACAAGAACCTGTCCCTTCATTGTGTGCAGATCATGGGCAAAATAACTAGCATGATCATGATTGGGGAGATATGTATTCTAAGGTGTGTGACATCAAAATATTTTGGAATAACATAACGTTTTTATTGCTGAGTTTTGTGCACCACTTTAAACTACTCTGGTAATTTAAACGATGGAAGCATGGCCATTATTGAATTCTGGTCCAGGAATTTACAAAGTTGTATGTGGTATTTTCTTGCCTGTGCGGAATACCGGATTGTGACTGGTAGGCTATTCCACACGAGAGCGTAATTGATGAGGAAGAATATGGATCGGATAGCTGTCCTGGTTCTTGACACCGTTAAGTTTCAAGTCTTGTTGCGTATATTCCGAGTGAAGTTATGTTGTAATCTCAGTGCACACAGATTGCAGTTTATCTTTCGGTTGCCGAGATTGTGTATCAGCATCAGGTTATGCATTAGTTGTCGCAACCAAAATGAATCCAGCTTAAGTTACTAGCAGCGCTCCTGATAACTCAAGGTGGTTAATATACTGCACAAGCACTTCATGAATGATATTTACAAGTTATTCAAAGCTCTCCTCTCACCGATTGGCACCTTCCCATAGATGGTGCTGCCGTATTCAAGGACAGGAACTGTAAGGATTTTGAAAAGTTAGAGTCTGACAGGGGTTTTATAGATTTTATGGCAAACGTTAGCCATTGATATTCTGCACTTGTCATTTGATACTCAGCTAGCTCTAAGAAATTAAGTTGAATAGTATCATATACCTAAACCCCAGCTTTATAGATTCACAAATATGGGTTAACTGTCCAGTTTAACAGACTCTTCAGGGATCAAACATATTTGTGATATAATGCATGATTTACCAGCTGAAAATGTAACATCCATATGTCGCAACTTTGCTCAAGGGAGTTGTGGTATGGTTGCATGCGCAACATTGAAGTATGGAGTTCAGCTCGCTGAAATTTATAAATAATCTTTAGGTTATCGTCGAACCGAAGTAGCCTGCTATGTTTTATGAGCACCGCAGTATCGTTATTATAAAGTAGGAAAATGCAAGGATCAAGGAGTCTCCATTGAATCACACCATTAGTGATTGGATGTGGAGAAGAGTTATGATTACCCAGAGTGACAATCTGATAAGGCCCATTTATGTACGAAGTCAACCAAGCAAATAGTGTTTCTCTGATGGCAAATGACTCTATTCCTTTTTGTAAACGCTTGTGCGGTAATCACTGGAATGCATTTTGCTTATTCAGGAATAGGATTTTAACGGCATATTCATAGCCAGTGATTTCTTTGATGTAATACAGATCGTGCAACTGGTATGTTTTACAGGAACGTTTGTCGAGGAACCCATGCTGGAATTTTTATGTAGCCCATGACGATAGATAAACTCCATGATTCTAGTTTTAACTAATTTTTCGAGTCATCTCGCGATGACTGGATTGTTATGTATAGGTCGACAAATTGTGACGTGCTGTTGAGGCCTGCTTATTACGAGGGACAATAAAATAGGTATTCCCTTATTCAGAAAGTATCTAAATTCTATGGACAAGGTGAACATGTTCAGCAAAAGCAGTGGTATGTCAGCTCTATCGAGTTTGTTAACTGTTTGGGGAAGCTATCGGAGTTAGGTTTGAGGGAAAGTTTCATGGACTTCATATCCTGTCGTATGGTCGAAAAAGAAATCTCGACGTTATGCGTGACCCTTTTTGCACGTTCCGGACAGCAAGATAGAGGCTTGGTTTCTACGTTCATGGGAGCAGCGAAAAAGAGTTATAAGCTTCACGAATTGCAGGTGGGTCATTAAGGTGGCAACCCTTCTCATCAATAAGTGCTGTAATCAAAGACATTCGATCGTTAGTTCTATGACGGAGTAATTTGGTCAGTTCCTTTCATTTGTATGTCCTCCGCAAGACATTCTTCTCCGCCTTTCCTATCCCTTCATTTGTCAGCGTTTGATGCAGACGAGGGATTGGTGTATTGTACTACTAATAAGATGTCTCTAGTTATTCTGTATTTCCTAATTATTTTTTTCGCTTTCAGGTCACTGAGTGTTACGGTTCCTTTACGCCAGATTAGCAGGTGTTTCATGGTTATCAATCATGTACCATAAATCTGCAACAGCCCGCGATAACTGGAACAAAGCACTTGAGGAGGGGACAATAAACAATGTTATTTACTGGGGCTTTTCGAAGGTCTTCAATCACTTGGATAATCGCAACCTAATGCACAAAATTAAGCGCTAAGACAACGAAGATCCAGTACTGAGATGGATTGGTATGTTTACCCGCAAACGGAAATTAGAGCTTAGATTCCGAACAACTTTGTTCGACCTGACTGGAATGGAGTGCGATTTACCGCGGTGTTTGGTACTTGGGTATCGCCTGTCCTTATTTTTATCTTTTGATGCGTTGAGGATTAAAATCTCAACAATTTTACTATACTTGGACGATGTTAAGATTTGTCCGACGAGCAAGGGATTAGAATTATGCGCAGATTAGTCGCAGACATATTCAAGCACACACCAGACACTCATCCAGAAAAGCGCTAGACCACCGTTTCGTCCTATGGGGATTCGTCAGTGGAACGCAACTGCCCAATAACGCCGGATCCAAACCCACGACTTTACTCAAAGCGAGGCGGTGACATATGCCAAAGTGCCATGACAGACGGCGGCGGACCGCGATGAATTATATCTAACTGTGATAGAGCTCGGCTCGTCCACCACTGTTATGCCTGTTATACACTTTAAGAGGACAAGGCAGGCCTCGGAAAAGCGACTTCATTTGAAGGCTGCCCCAATCGAAATCGGATGTTTTCTGCTAATTGGAATACTGATTACTGGTTTGTAGTAGTAGTAGGCGGAGTCTAGCCAACAGTAGAGGAGAGCTGACTACACGGTCATTTCACGCGGACCATTCGACTCCTAACGTTCGAATCAAGGGATCAATAATCACTTTGATCTGCAAGTGGCCCGCATAAATCGCACTGATGATGTCGTCTAGTCTGACGATGAAAAGTATGCAGCCAAATCAGCCAGCTCGGAGAACACCCGCATACCCTCATCCGCATCCCGACCTAAAAATCTCCTCACGGATTTCTAAGGAGTTATTTTTCTGAATTCGTTGTTCCCTGAGCCAGCATGTCCTTTGGACGTGCTTTCCTGGATGTGTGGTAGCATAAATACATGTATCTAAATACGATGATTTTCACAAAGGCTAAATTATTCTCCCAACTAATTATAAGGCTTAGACAAATGCTTAGTCCTCCAGTGCGTTATCCATGAGGCCTGGATTTGTTCGTTTTTGAACGCGCTACCATGCAGATTGGACAAGTGCATCTGAGACCACATCCGCCATCGACACGTTGGAGGTTATATGCTGATATGTGGAGACCCATATAGTAATCGAACCATACGGCAGCGAAAAATAATCCTTGTTGACGCGATAAATGTCAGTTACCAACTCACGCAGATGCACATATTCAGGTCAAGTCTCCCTCTCACAACGCACAAATTTCCCCTTATCCCCTAGCGGGACATGCGCCATTACGCAACACTTTGTGTTTCACACCATGTCTCCGATTTTCTTGGTCACATTACGCTCAGCTAGGACTTGTTCGATAGCGTTTGATATGATCAGCAAATATTTCATCCCTATTTTTTCTAAGTCCGGAGGAGCTGCAAATCGCGAATCTTTCCTGAAAATTGGGTATTCCACCACTATGTATCCCGAACGTATCTTCCTGTGCCAATATTGTGTCCCTCATGAACGATCCCCGTCTCCTTCTGCTGGCATCATGCTTATTTTCTGCACTTCCTCCCTGGCTTTAGCATTAGCGCTCCGTTAATTCTGACTGCCCGCTTAATCCACTTTGCTTCCAATTCTTGGATACCGGGCCACTACACATGTCCACTGGCTCAATATTTCCTGTCGATTTTGGCGTAGAAAATTTTCCACCGTTGTTTTAACTTGATCACATATTGTTCGCTTTGTGCCCGTGGATCTTGTTACGTGACCTTTACAAGTCTCCTAAGTTGAATGGTCTCTATATGTGCACTACAAATCTTGTGTCAAAATTCCTCTTCATATTTCATTGTCTAGAATTTGGGCGCTTTCTGGCGGTTCTTTTCAGTTCAGCTTGCTCGGGTGCCGCATTTTTACCACCGATCCTTTGGCATGCACGTCACTGGTGCAATACTTGGCTCACCCAAATTGCAATCCAAAGAACGAAAACCGGATACGAGCGTGCACGCTCGTTCGATAAGCTAATGGTAGTTATTGGCAGTGCTTCCTCCCTTAACAACTGTGCAGTTCATCCGTGTGTTGATTGAGCGGTGGAGGCGCTCTCTCATATCCAATTGATCGGCAGGTGTGACGATGAATATTGCCGTCTCTGGTTACCACAATCTGCTAATACTGCGTGGTGGGCATTTGAAACATTTCTCGGTCCTTGGTCATTGATAACGCAATACTGAATTCCATACCTCGCCAGTATCTTGAGTTCGTACGCCTGTGTCAATTTTTCCATCATATAACTTCGAAAAAACTGTGATAGTTTTCAATTATCACAGGGATGTGGGCGTTATTTGACTTGCTTAGCGGCAAATATTCAAATACAAAAGGTCTCCAGCACCGTAGTTATTAACGATTTTGCTAGTGCACTGCAGTCAAACCTCTCACTATTTGCAGAAGATGTCCTAGTCTGACATAACATCCAAGAGGTGGTTGATCACACTGTAAGTCATTGCAATCTCGACAGGTCCTATACTTGATCATCCGAATACCGGATCCAGTTTAAATTTGGGAAATGCGATCTTACGAGCGCACGCCATCAGTTTACCAATGAATATCGAGTTACGACAAGTCCGTCGCAACCTTCTTCGCAGAAATGCGACTTTGGGTGATCTTGGCCGCTCGAAAGATGCCGAAAACCCTCAGAAACGGCCAGTTAACGTCATGGAGAGCTTCGGAATATATCGAACCCACAATTATTCCGCAAATGTTGCACGACTACATGAAGTCTCGCGTGGAATACGCGATGAAGGCCTGACGTCATTTGTCTAAGCACAATGTCGATGCACTTAAAGTTCTCTAAAATATAGGGACAGAGCTCCTCAGAGGATAGTTAAACCGCACCTACGAGGACAGGCTGCATGCTCTGAGATGGTAGAGCTTCGAATAGCGACGTCCGCGAGGAAACCTAATCATGGTTTACTTAATACTGAGGAACCCAACCCACTCATATCGTCATCTGTTGCATCTGAGACAAAATACGAACCTCAGGGTCTATCAGCCATAAGTGGATATGCACTACGGTCGACTTGAGTGCCGACGAAATGCTTTCCCCCTCTAGATGTCCAAAACTTTGAAAGCCCGTCCAACCTAAATCATCGTTTCTTCTATATTACTGTTTCTTAAATAAAGTCTTCATGAAACATACTCCGACTTGCATGATTAGATGTGGTCCGCTGCACTCGGAGGACAAAATAACGCGAGTGAAACTACGTGCATTGCAGCCCACTTCGCATGGAGGCGGTGAGGATATATGAATAAGATTCCTTGTGAATGGCTTGGATGAACCGAAACGGGATTGAGCTGTGATATCAGTCAAGTGAAGCTGCACATGGTTAAGTTCCACACTTCCGTATTTTATTTTTCACGGAGGAGGTAAACTGCTCACCACACTACGTTGTGTGTGAAAATTTCATTATCACTTCAAATTATCGTTTTGCTGCAGTGTATTTAAGTCGGTATACCTTTAAACTAACGATTTAATTATTACTGATCCTTTCGATATTATTTCTATTTAATCCATCTTACTGGACCTGTCAAGCAGATGCGCTTTTCCCCGTGATACATGCTGTTCATTGTGCTTTGAATTCAATCGATCGCATTGGTGGCCTGCGCATCTATATCCCGTCACCGTGGTTTCTACATCCTGCCTATATTTCTTGATTTCCGGACCATTACAATTTTCGTATAATAAAGAATGAGTTATGCCAGTCACTTGTGCTGACATTTTCTGCAACTCTGACAAAACGCCACCATCAAAAACGGTGAGTCAACAATGCAGTCATTGGAATAATGAAACATTGTTTTTGTGCGAATAGTATGTCAAACGTTAGCGAGCCCCGTTACTTGGATGGGATAAAAGTATAAGATAATTGGAAAAACGGTGAGAAAGGTACATGTTCACGCAAGTTGACTCACCGTTAAACGAATTTTAAACTTTAAATCTAATATAAATCCATAAAGAACCGACGCAATTGGGATGTTGTTCCAATTCGTACCAGTTCTTGGTGGACACAAGCCTTGAAAAATTTCGATTATATTCTGGGATTTGACCGATATTGAACTCCAGTGCTGACAATCGTGTTTATTCATAGTCAATGAGCATGTGGTAGAATGTAGATTAATAAGTGTACTGTCATCTAGATTAGTTTACCCTACCATTGTATGAGAACAAATGACTGATTCCGATAAGAGATTTCACGCTTAGATAACGAGTACGGAAAAATATCCGACGGCATTCCAAAAGACAGAACAGCTTTACCAGGTTGACTTGTAGCCACTCAGTTTTCTTCTGTGGCTGTGCAACAGCAATCAGCAGCAAGGTCTGTTGAGAGCTCTCAAAATATGCGAAGTCAAATTGTGGTTCTCACACAATCGAGGATATTGTCTACTGAAGAATCCTGGCAGTCAAATCCGTGGTTCATTTTGCGAATGATACACACCGTTGTCATTATTGTTTTCACGGCGTTAGGATACCTCCAAGTCAGTGCGTTCCCTCCTTAGATATGATTTCCAAAACGCTATTGCTCATTTTACATATGGACGCATGTATGAGAATAAAGCAACTAGAAAAATCGACGGATCGACGCGTTCGAATGCACGCTTCATATGGCACTCATGTTGAATGTCTCTTCTTGACGCCTTCTCAGTCTCTTACGTATGTCCAAGGTCGACCTAGACTAAGAAGGGTCGGATCATTTTCGCCAGAATGAGTCTGAAGATTCTAATCGCTAAGGTGTAGAAGCACGTCAATCGGTGCCGCAGCCTACCATTATTCATATTGATCGGTGGTAGATTCTGGAGTAACCACGCTTAAAGCCAATCCGGAGCTGCTTGCTGTAGTAGACTATCATCTGGTGTATTGAGCACCCCTTTACATTGAAGTTACTGGCATAGACTAGAAAGTTCGAGCATAGAGGCGTCTGATGTCAATGAGATACCTAAAGTTCAACCATGGCCCCAGTACAGATACCTGTGGTCCGCCGACCTCAATGTGGATGGGATCTGCTAGGGATTGAAGCACTCCACCCCACGATTGCAGATATAGGACAATGCAGTTAATTCACCCCTGCAGTGAATCGCCGATGCCAAACGTCTGGCTTTTGGAGAGCACGATACCATGCTCTAACCGTTAGAAAGACTTTGAGAAGTCAAAAAACATATCAAGTGT
This sequence comes from Dicrocoelium dendriticum, assembly GCA_944474145.2. NCBI lineage: Eukaryota > Metazoa > Platyhelminthes > Trematoda > Plagiorchiida > Dicrocoeliidae > Dicrocoelium > Dicrocoelium dendriticum. The sequence goes on from CALYDF020001352.1 coordinate 34,324, forward strand.
GTCAATATATACTGCTTGGGTGCAGCTTGATTGTGCAAGCTTTAGAATCGCTGTGCACGCATGATATCGTCGGAAGCCATGCTATCCCTGCATAAGGTCGGTAAATCCTTCCAAGTAGGCAGTTAGCGCATCAGCAATGGTGGCTACTATGATCTTTGACATAACTGGTATTAGGAGCATGGTACGGTAGTTTGCTGGATCGGAAAGGCTAATGCCATTAGTACCACATTTCAAAACAGTGTTAAATGATTTTGCCAAATGTTCAGATAAAATCTATCCTACCACCGCAAATTGATTTCGAGGAAAAGTTCTCAACTCCAGGGGTGTTGTGCTTAAACATACGCAAAAGCTTATTTTGCAGTTTCTGCCGAGAAATATCTCGGAGCGAAATCTAGGAGTGACAAAACAACTGGCATAGTTTTACGTGCTCCTCGCTCGCACAGATATTTTGGAGCATAATATATCTCTAGATTTTTCTATAAAATTTTACGGATGATTTCATCTTCAACCGTTTTCTGATCTAAAGTACATTCCACATTGTTGTCATTGGCGACGAGCTCTTTCCTATTAATGATCATAATGCAACCGCTGATTTCGTACTCAGTGATAATGGCGTCATGAGAAACTGCATCTGATGTCAGTCACCTAAATACAGCATGAGGAAACAAGCGTTTATTTTTGCATTGTTAACTTATCACCAACTTTTCAACGAATTTAATTGCACCGAGCACTGAAATCTTGGGACTGACATCCACAGCCGAAGGCGAACCAGACAACACGTTTTCAAATAATTACATAATTCGGTCCACAAATTCCTTACTGGAAAGGAATTTAGTCTTTGTATCACACCATAGGTTGAAGTATGCTAGTTGTGTTTGCCGGCAAAATTTCCTTAGAAATTTGCTCAAGTCTTCTACCTGTGGATGCGCAGTGCAGTTATACAAATGTAACCTAGTTTTTGAATCCTTTGGTCCAGCATCATGTCGTAATCGAGGATCCACTTGGTAAAATTTCGTTCGCCATTTACAAATTATTTTCAGCTCTGTAAGCTACGCCAAGTGTAACAATGTCTTCGCCAGCAGAACCTCGCTTTTTCTTAACTTATTTAATGAAAACCAGTTTCTTTTATCCATGCCTGACATTCATGCAGCCCAACTAAGTGACCGTTACAATGGCTATTTGGTTTATTGAGCTTGTCAACAAATAATACAGCGAGCCCCCAGAAATTGCTCGGTAGAAAGACCAGATTCGTGTTTACTGTTCAAGTTGTGATCATCAAATGCACTTAAAAGTTTAGTAAATCAAACTTTCATCCTATTTTCACAGACTCATCTGTCTGCGAAAGTCATTATGCCACTAACTCGTTTCTACATCAGTTTACTACTATTTTTCATCTAAAACTCTCCAACTGTAGCAGAAAATGTTCTTCTTCAAAGATTTTCTCCGAAATTTTTAGTCATTCTTTTCATAACAGGCCTGTAACTCTTTGCCTATGCTCACGAATCGATCACATGCAAACTTCCCATCCAGTTGCAAATTGTTATTCTTTCCACATCACTTCAATTTCTGATAGATTGCGGGGCCATGCAAAAAATCTGAAGGTGTTATTCAACGCTGACAATCACTCTGGCTGACGTACAAGGAGAAATGTTTTAATCACACGACAACTTGGCCAGCGAGTTTCCTGATGGAGAAAGTTTCAATTTTGTCCAAAGTGTCCAAGTTTTCTCTCAGGGAAAATATTTTCTGTTCCTGACCCGACTTGTATTTAAAATATAGTGTACTGACAAATGTGCAGCGGAAAGTTCTCGAGTTTTTGATTGGGCAGAGGGTTTGCATTCAGCCATTTGTACATATAGCTCTGCCAAAAACGTGGCTGATATCTTCTTTGTCCTCGACTCCATCGGAATAGCAATTTGTGTGACAATCGTAATAGAAGGTAGTACGATTGAGGATAAAAATTTAAAATGTGGCAAAAGCATTGCGTACCCCGGTGGGCAATCGGTGAGACGATTTCGGCAAAAGCAAGTTGACAGTAAAAATTTAGCCTAACTTTGAGAAAATGGTATGATGTACAAAAAAGTAACGGATATTGATATTGACAGTTAAGCATAATCAGAGCCAGCTCCAAATAAGATAATATTTCACAGGCTCGGAAATTCACTAGACTGCGGTTTCAACCATTTGGGCATCATCAGAAGTGCGCTTCCATCGGATCCGTCAGGATTCGTACCCATGGCCACCAGCAGCTTGCTTGGCCAGTCAGCAGCTTATGACACTTGCCCACTGGGGACCGTTTCGACGGTCATGGATTACAAGCTAACTGTGATATAGCGCGTCTTATCCTCCACTGCCATGCATTTTACGTACTTTGACGAGGACAGGTTTGGCGCAAAATACACGAAGTCCACTAACAATAGCTGAGTAAGACACAGCATTTAGAAGCACTTAGGGCGGAGATATTTTGATCTACTTAAGCCTATGGGATTTTGACATTGATAATTAAGATTAATCACAGCCGGCTTTCATCATGTCGTCGTCCACATGCTCGGAAATGCAATAGACTGTAGTTTCAGCCTGTTGGGCGTCATCAGTAGTGCGCATCCATCCTTATCCAGCAGGATTTGAAAACATGATCACCGTCCTCTTGCCCCGCCAGTCAGCAGCTACTGCCACTGGGCCACTAAGAACAGTTTCGAATCTTCAGCATTTACAAGATAACTGTGATATGGCGCGTATTTTTCTCAAGTGCCATGCAAGTTACGAACGTTTCAGACGACAGGCTTTGCCTCGAAATGCACGACGGCTTCTTACGATATCTATGAAAGACAAGGCATTGAGAAACCGTTGTTAACAACGCTGTCCTTTGCAATCTTCATAACTTGCATTTTACGGAGGATAACGCGCTCTATCACATTTTTTTATTTTAATTGATAAAGTTTGTTTGAAAACTTACTGATTATCTATCCCCGTATTAATAGTTACCCCAAGTAAAATGCAATTTTACCCATTAGGGGTTATTACCCCCATCTTGGGAATCACTGCTCTAAGCTTTCTTCGCTTAATTATGTTGCATCTCAAAATGTCTGATCTAGTTCCATCCTGAATAAATCATTTATTTATTTATTTATATTATCTTCCGACTCACAAATGTAAAATGTCATTGCTATGGTGCACTTACTCGCCGAATCGAGTGGCGGTGAATTCTGAATGCAACAAACGTTTAAACAGCTGCACTGATTGCGCCCACGACTTATTCTGACAGACTGTACCAAACCGTCCCTAATGGCACAGGGGTGGAGAACCGCTTTATATTTGACACCACAAGCTTTTATCGCGATTCACGTGTGGTTCATGGCAGTCGAATTGAATCAGCGGCCTCAAAAAAGGGATGTCACGAAGCTGTAATATACGGTAGATTACGATAAGCTTGATTCGCACCCAAAATGTCACAAGGTGTGACTTCCTAAGTTCTGTTGCTAGTCCAATTATGTTAATCCTCTAAACCAGGAAGTAGCATGGAAGAGACTTGTTGAGCCTCACCACGCGTGATTGAAAAGTAGAGGGGCAAGCCCGTATTCAACTATTGTTCGTGTGACGGTAACGAAGAGGTTAGCAGCAACATCTTCAGACCAAGTACAGAAGGTGTGTTTGGTCACTTAAAACGCGTGCAGTTCGTTACGAGTTGGCTTCGTCTTCCTGTCCAGACTTCGAATCGTAGCGTGAGAGTATATACAGGTCCTTCACGGAAGGTGCAGGATGAAGCGGTTGATCGTCGAGGATGTAAGTTCGGCCGTTAGCACCTCTCCTCAGGCACATGAATAAACACTTGCTTGATTTGACCGGGAGGCGCACCTCTGCCGTAACTGGCACAGTTGGCTGACGTCTTGCTGAATTAGGCCTTAGTTACCTTGGTTGCTAACATCTCCGAATCATCAGGTCATCCGCAAACAAGGCCCAGGGCTACCGAAGAAACGGAGTCAGACCTTTGCTTGGATTAGAAACATAGTGGGTACCAGCATCGTGCCTTGCGGTACGCTACTGGTCGTTCGATACCATCCAGTTAGACGATCGTCGACTTAGACAATCCATTCTTCTCCAACTAGAAATTCCTTTACTAACTAGTGCAGCACTCTACCAAAAATACACACTCGTATTTGAGCATAATCTCATGATACACCATGTCAAATTTTCTAGGGAAATCAATATAGAGCAAGGCGACACTTTCTGTGGTTCACTGCTTGCAACCACTCATGCCTCGCCTCCAGCCGATTGAAAATGTATGAGCGACCTAGCATTAAACCTTGCTGTGCTGGGGTCAGTAGGTTTTATGCTTGGAGCAGCTGTACCTTACACTTCTACAAAATATTCTCAGCAAACGTGGTGTCAGACGAATCGGCCTGTAGATCTCCACTTTGCTGTTGTCAACGCCATTTTAGGAGCGGCTTTACCACTAAACATAGCTATTTTATATACGATGAGCCGTTGGATAATTCACTCATGCCAGACATGTAGGTAACCGATGGATACTTAGGAATCAGTCAGGGGCAGCATGTTTGATGCGGTAATGGGTTGGTGCCTACTTGACCCACCTCAACACTACAAATCAGACTTCGAATTTGTTTGGAGTACTGCCCTTCGCACACGTTACAGACAACTGCCATTTGCAAACACAGAAGCATTGCCCCGTCAAACCGGATACGCGCTTAATGTTGGAGGTTAGAGGCTGTAAATCTTAGCTGCGATGTTATCAAATTCACCGTACAGATCACAGATCTATCTGTTACTCGATGAGGATTTTAGGAAACATCGCTCATATCTGGTGGAGATTAAGTACTATAATTCGTCAGTTGGTGTTCCGATACACTGAGAAACTGGCGCCTGTTACAATCGATTGACCTACGGTGGCTTGGTCATATGCTCCTCCGCATGACTGTATAAGTAAACTATATGTTTGTGTCCTGTTTGTTCGTTTGCATAAGACACCGTGATGATCAGACGATTATATGGTATAGAATTAGAACGGGACAAACCGAAATATTGTGCCTTGGGTTTGTACTTTTTTCTTCTCCAGATGGAAGTCACAGTGGAGAATACTAGGCTAGTGCTTGGACCCCTTATCAAGTATCGCGCTCAGGAAGTTATTGTCGTTTTAATATTCGGTCTTTTATAGCTAACACGTTAACAGTGTTTGAAATAAGCGCAAAAATGGTAGCTCATGTTGTGATGTTAACGCGTGAACTACTTGCTAATTTTAACAATTTTGTTGCAAATATTTCGACAACGATCGAGGTGACATTATCAGTGGATTCTTGAGTAGCCTGTATTAAGGGGCGTACCGTAAAAAATCTTCGATGAGATAGCTTTCTCCGCGATTATGACGTTATCACCATCAGGACAAAAGTGGGTGTTCAAGCGAATCCTGCTTTTCAGATGGTCAGTTGCCGTGAAGGTAATTTATACGCGCCTTTGATTCGCTACCCAAATTAGCGCTAACGCGACGTCGTTTGATCCGGCTGAGAGGGAATGTGCTTTAATTTCCTACGATCTTCCAAAGCCTTGGAGAGATAAAAAAATAGATCAGCAGAAACGATGCCCATATGCTGCTTACTTTAGCACCTTAACCGAAATTATGATAATTTTATTGCTGCGCACCATTTTACTGTGACTACAGTGGAAAGGAGACAATGGTGAAAGAAAATCTTAGAGTTGTCACTACGCATATGGGCCAGAAACCAACATGCGGTAGAAAAGCAATGTTTCTTGAGGGGGGATGTTAGTGCAGTGGATTATGGAGTTAGGGCAAGGGATAATCATCGCGAAATATGACCAAACGCAAAAGCCAAATGACTTCGTGCAAACGGCAGCCAAGAAGATGGTGTCTTTCGAGTTGCTTTGCAGAGATCGTTTAACCGTGCTTACGAACACTAGAGGTACGATTTGGACACACAATGAAGTTGTATTGAAGCACAACTTGAAGTGAGCAACCGAATCCCCAATTTGCCCATACATTCAACGAAGAAAACGCAGCCTATCGCTGCCAAATAACCCTGTTTATTCCAATCTGTGTGTGAATGCTTCTACAGTTATATAGATAAAATTGATAGAACTGACTTTCGGATTACAGGTAGGAAGTTCCGAGATGGGTTCTGCTTGAGGTTGTCCAGATTTCCTACTCTGTTCTAATTCCATGCTAGTGCAGATCACCGGATTCTTCTTAGGCAAACACCTATTCTTGAACATCCTTCTCAGTCGCAGGGATGAATAAACAATTAAAATGTCCGTCTTCGGAAAAGCTACATGGAACTGCTAATACCTGCATTTCATCAGCTCCACACGGCAGCGGTACAAATGAACACTTGCGAAAACATTAGCTATTCACCCTAGACAAACTTGCTCGGCGGGTTGTCCGGCCGACGAGTTCTAGTTAGTTACAAATACTCCGATGGAGAATGGTTATCCTCCCGTATTCATAGAAAAATACAGTCCAGAGCGTGGCCCAAAGGACTTATTGCGTATAGCAGCTAAAATAATGTTTGTACCGAGTTAGGTTACGAGGATCAGTCCCCTAACAGAAGATCAATAAACCATTGATATAAACTAAGCAAATAAGCTAACGTGCTACTTTAATTGTGGTCATTAAAGTAACTCTTAATTCTCCTATACCTTCCAAGAAGGAAGCTCAGCAGACCAGGGCCAATTTACACCGCATATACTAATCGATATGTGACTGTGCATCTAGTTACATAGACAGTACTGATCAGCCTTTGACTTCCACTTCCCTTAACTGTTAAGAACCACTTTGTCATCCACTATTTATCTGCTCATAAATCACACCCGGTGTTGTTGAAACGAAACTCCAATTTGCCTGCTGGGGTATACCCGCTGATAATTTATCTGTAAAATCCTTTCATAATTGAGCTGTAAACATGCATTTGTGATCTCAAAAACGACACTCTGATAGTTATCCAATCACATTTCAGACAAAATCTTGGTTGCTGATCCCAGGAACAACTAAAATGATCCTGCCTAATCATTTTCAGCATCGATGTGCTTCTTGTTTGTTCTGTTTTAGTATCAGTTCATCAAATGTTCAATAATAGCTTTTAGTTCAGGGTCAATAATTCAATCCGTTAAACTCGCTTCAAACCCAAACATTTACAAATGAATTATTGTGGGTGAAAAGCGGCTAATTAAGCTGCGAATTGATTTCTAAAGGGTTTGAACGGTCAAGATCATTGAGTTAAGGCGGCTACAGATTGTAAGCCACGTACGCTAAAGGACCATGATCACATATGCATTATTCCATAGCAAATAGATAACTTAACAAATGGATAACTAAATGCGACCATCCGTCGTCCACGATAGTAGTATCGGCCGTGTGAATGGTATAAACATACAGAATTTCAAATTCAGTGAGCGAATGCGCTCAACTAGTACACTAAACGTCGAATGTTGTGGAGTATTCACTACTCATCGACACTCGGTTGGATGCCTGTGAACGCAGTATTAGGCTAGCGGTGAATAAGTAATTCACGATCAGGGGAATTTTTGGTTATTGCTTATGCAGGGAATACGACGATTTTTGTATTCGTCAGCAAACTAAACGCCAACTTAACTAATGGCAGATATAAACTTCAGTGATCGCGTTAATACAGCTGGCAAGTTAACACGTTTCAGTCAGAAACGCGTTTCATGTGTTTACTAGCTCAAAGTTACCAGTGCAATCAATGACTAATTTACCCGGCCGGAATAAATGATGTTGTTCAAATAGTATTCAAGAGCAACATTAACCGATGTGTCCAACGGTAAACATGTGATTGTTTCTTAACGTCTCATTCAGGTAATACCCAGGGTGGATTACTGTTTACATAATTTGCAAAACTATGTTTATCTGATCACTCCAGGTATATGAAATGCCCGTAGATCTTTTACTTATTCTTTGCACATTTCAGGATCTTAGATTAGGAGTCAGGATTTGATGGACTGGGTGATAGGAATGGAAGTCTCTTTTGAGTTTGCTCCAAGCCAATATGCCCGATAAGGAATGATCATTTATCATATTAATATGCAAACCGAATATATAAATATTACCAACAAGAGATAAAACATCAATACTAAATACTGACTAGTGAATATTGAAGTTAAATAAGGAGAAGGTAAAAAGCTGTGTTGCTGCATCCTTGTTAAATCCATCACCTGCGCGGAATCAAGCCGCTGATTGCTGCACATTGGCAGCATACTACAGCTGCACATCATCTTGTCCGGGGTGATATATACACTCCAAAAAATATAGTCCAAATAGTGGGCATCGGGAAATCTTATTAATTCTGAAACCTATTCCGCCTCGACTACAGTGTCCGGCAATTAGTTCCAAGATTTATCCGTACTTTGCTTGAAGCATAGAGGGTGAGCGATGTGCTTTAAATGCGGTACCACTAGGTTGTACCGGTAGCCGCGTGTGTTGCTTAGTACGCGATTGTACAGCAGCAACCTCAGTATAGAGAACTGACCAAGGTGCAAAAACCGGTGCGTTATTATTAGATCAATTCGAAGCCGACGATATGACAATGCATACAAACGTAGTCTCTTACATCATTCCGCGTACTACATACCCCGTAAACTGGGGATAACCCCGGTAGCTACCTACTAGACCCATTCCAGTCTCTGCACCTCATATATTGTGCTCGTACAATAGACGCCTGAAAGGTACTCAAGCACCGGTCTTATCAAGGAAGGGAACAGACGGATGACAATATTGTCAGATAAAATACGAAAGCTGCGTCTAACTGCCGACAGTAGACGTATTCCGTTTGCATACAGTCTATTTGTGTCCCCGACCGACTTCAAATTATAGCACGAGAGTAAATATTTATCCTTTAGATAACTGGCGGGATGCAGCGGGTTGCCGGCCTGGGTGTACGTATGTCAGTTACCACCCCTTCCCATACTCATATACGAGAACATGGCCAGGTTGACCGATAGTTCAACTTCTGCAGACCACCGGGATAGGAGGTCGAGATTCTCCGGAAGGACATCACCATTTCGTGATTGTCTGCAAATCTCCGAATAGTCAAGTGGTCTGCACCTAGTGTGCAAGGCGACCGAAGAAGCTAAGGCACTTCGATTATGTGAATCAGGAATCCGATCGAACACCAAACGATGTTCCTTGGTGTATACCGCTACTGGAGCGAGACCTGTTCCTCAGTTAATAACTGAGCAGTGACGCTGGTTGGGTGTTTGCTTGTTACGGTTTAGTACCACCTTATGTGTGCCATTAGTTGATTGTTGCCATTTCTCGCGTCCGAGTTTGGTAAACAATACTGCTATATCATTTTTAGTTTTGAGTACGTTTAGCTACTCACTGTGGAAGAAAAGCAAACATTTACCAAATCATTTGAGATTTGCATATTTATTCCAAATGATATTATGTAAAAGAAGAATATTCTGAATAAAAGCGGGCACGCAATTGCATTAGATATTTGGCAGAAAGAAGCCTAAATGTTGGCGAATGGTTGGAATTATGCTTTCTGTTTTTTGAAGAAAGCCATTCCCAATGAAATTTTATGTACGTTGTTATTTTCAAGAACATTTTCTTGAGTACAAATGAAACCCTTGCGCAAAGCGCATACGTTGTATTTAGTGTTAGTGCTTGCCATTAGTAACGTCAGCATTTATACAATAGATAAACGTTCATGCTGTCGATACCTTCAGAATATAGGAGCGGTGCACACAAATATGCTACACATTGGTTTTAGTCAAGTAACGTGTGTACAAATATTCTCCTCGTTTAAAGCAGTGACTTGGAATATATAGATTTCTGACAGTTATTGTGGCGTGCGCTCTTTCTAAACCCTGTTGATCCTGCGAAGCGTTCATGATAATAATTGACAGATGGGCTCAATAGCGAAAGATAAAAGTGTTAAAATTAGAACAATAGTTCGCAAGCAATCAACATACGGACGCGGAATTATTTCTCCACAATATCAGCTGTGAACTTCACTAATTCCGCCCATAAATCTTTAGACATTTTTAATGAGTCTGCATAAAAATTGAAACAATTTTAATCTTCTAGTCAGTTTAGCATGCGAACAACATCTAACCACTTCCTCAATCCTTCCACCTTCCACCTTCAATCTAAATGGGGCTTAAAAGCTTAGCAGCATAGTCAGGCAGAAAGTTGGATATGTACATAAAATATTCGTGTTGTTGAATACATACAAAATGTTTCATGATATTTTCAACTTTTCTGTACTACAATGTTTCGATTCGCTGCCAGAAATGATGTGCAACGTGCAACATCTGAAAATAAAATTAACGTTATTTGCTTCGGCCCCTCATTTTTCTTTTTAATCGCACTACATCTGCCAATTTCGAAGCTGAATTGAAGGAAACAATTACTAAGAACCTAACCTAATGCATTCTAAGTGTTTGGTATGCAACGAAGGAATGTCAAAAACAATTGACAACAGTTTAAGTTGATATTTTCGGTGAATCTAAAGACATTTCTTCGTGATTATTGCGAGTTGAATCTCAACCTTAACACTGAATTTGTGAACACCCTACTCAGTCGTTCTTGTAATTTTGTGGATGGTTCATCGCCAATTTGCTACACACCATTGTGCTTGCACATACTCGACTAGGAGTTAGCACCTCTACATGGTGGGTATATTTTGTGGATTATGGACTTATCGTCCTATTCAACTCTGTTTTTATGTTTGAGTTGTTTCTGAAATTTACGCTCAAAACAACTCAGTTTTCAAGTACCTATCAGACATTTTAGTCCTCCTTTGAAAACGTTTTCTGCACTCGATCTCGTTACCAGGAAATCATGCCGTTCTAATACCATTAACACTCGTTACCTGGCATTTCGCTGAACCCTGCTGCTTACGGCATTTAATTCTACTTAAGCGATATCCCAGTCACTGGCTATTCCTTGTTTCCTTGTCAGGCGGTACGCTTGCATTATCACGCACATGGAAAGCACAGCCGCAACGACCGTCCATGTGACCTTGGTAACCACCATGATTGTTTGACCAGTGCGCGCCGCTGGCAAGGTCGGATATTTAGAGCACATCAACCAGCGCGATAAAAGGAATAATCAAGTAAGTACAACTATAGAAGTACTCCAGCCGATGGGGGCCTAAGGGTGAGTGTAATGTGTGCCCGGTCGCATTATTCTAAAGGGTCTCATTTCTCAGTGCTAATTTATTCCATCAACGGATGCGAGAGGGAAATAGCTCCCAACACCATTTTTGGTAGTTTACGGCTGATTTGGTTAGTCTATTTGCCATGTGTATGATTACCGTAGTCCAAAAGTGTGGCAGGTTAACAACAGAAGACTACTAACGGATAAGAGCTGCGAATAATACATTTGAAGCGAGTATGCTCCAGGGAAGCTTTGTAAACTCTTGCAAACAAATGTGCACAATCTGCTTTTCATACAACAAACTCAGCCAGGTGCCTATCACCTTTGTCTCCTATGAATTTGGCAGAGCGAAGGACAAAATGTGACCACAGGTTCTTGTGTGAGGTCGTACTCAAAAAGAAACAAATAGAAGGCAACACACGAAATGTGCGATTAATCAAATTCTACCGGTTTAAAAACAACTGTATTTTGCAAAGGAGAAGCAGATGAATAACAGCTATGTGCAACTGCAACTCGATCTGTTTTCGAACAAAGTCACCCAGGCCATCAATTCCATATGCAGAGTTTTCTGCCATCCTAGCCTGTAAAGCCACCAGATCAGCTTTTTGTTACAAACACCCTTGACACGGATAGGGTGAAAAACAATAGGTAAACGTCACTTGGCATAAAGCCAGGGTCACCAATCACCCAAATGTGCAGCTCGACGAAAATAAGATTTAATCACAGTACCCTAAATTTTTAGCGTAAAAGTCCCAGAATTTGCCGCCATCATATTGCGGAGTAGGTTTTCTGATAACCAGGACCAGTGGCACTCAAAGTGTGTTTTGATGAATTTCAAAGCGAAATCCACAAACTTAAGAAGAGTGCTCGTTAACGAACTCCGCACCCCAAGGTGAAGCCATAGTTAGTAGAGCAAAAAGAGAATCTTCCACTGATGTTTCGATCATAATGCTCCCTGCAAGTACGCTATAACACAGATCCGGTGGGATACGCAGCTATCCTGATATCCCCTGGAGCACGCGGTAACGGGAAATCAACAGGGCTAAAACTCAGAATGCAGTGTCGCCTACTCCTAATATTCATCCATTGTATGCCAGCGTTTCCCACGATAACCATAGATTGCCTATCACGATTTTGAACGGCGGCTGGTCATTCGCGAAAAAATTTTCATGGATAAGGTCGTTTATCGATCGTTCAAAGAGCTAAATCTCACCGAATTATAGTGGATGCGGCACAAGTGTCATAAATATTTTCCTTTAGTCATTGTAACCAGCACAATGAACATACCAAATTTGGCGAAAGAACCGAAAAGTATTTTGATATAAACTTAGCTTTTAAGCTGCAGAAGTCTTGTGAATACTAGACTTGGACGAATCTACAAAGCAAACATACCGGGACTCACAAAGGAGCTTCGGTGAACACTCGCTCGTGCAATTCCTAAACACGTCCAGAAGAGAGCTGAGGATTACCACGGACAAATAAAGTTGCGAACAATGTGTTATTATCCCAACAAAAAACAAACAACGTCGACCATCCATCGGTCGACATTCTTCGACACCTGAACTGTTTATCTCCTTGTGGGTTGCTAGAGACTGTGAGACTAGTATGTTTATCTAACAATGCTGAATGAATTTAACAAAAGTTAGCAGAATTGGAAGCTCATCAGTTATATGAGCTATGCGATATCATCGGTGACACTGTAAAATTGACACCCGATGAAATTTTGCTTCAAGTCGTGTCACTCAACCCAGACGGCAGATTTGCAGAAGGAGGAGTAGTAATTAGGAATCACCTAGCGATCTGTGGTGATAAGCTGTAAAGGATTCAGACTCACGGTTTCCAGCTTGTTTAAGGCTAGTATGCAATTTAAATGTAGAGAAACCTGCCTCATTATCTTGGAGCACCGCCCCTCTAATATCCAGACACAAAATGGACTACCAACCTGTGACCTCACTAAGATGCAATCTAAATCAAAAGCACAATGGCAGATTTATCATGGGCGACTACAATGTAGGTTATTTACGAGCGGAGAAAACTTCATACTCGATCATCAAGAGGTCGCAGATGTTTTTCCTCTACACACTTATATTATTTTACCCACATATATCATAAGAGTTAAAAGATCGCCTTCGCTGAATTCTGTGTCCACCAATCAGAAACATGTGATAGTGCTACAAGTAATAGACTGCCCTGTGTATAGCAGTGATCATTCAGTCATCATTTCCGACTTCATTTGTCAATAGCAATGTCAGAATTACAAACCTGTGATGCTGTACAGCATTATACATTACGTCTGATTAACACAGGCTGTCAGTACCAAAAACCGTTCGTTCCTCGCCGAATAATTAAAGAAAGTTGTCTGCCTCGAATTCATTAGGAATTCAAGCAACTGCTTAACAATACTTAAGGAACAAGGGCTTCAATTCAAATCAAGTAAATAAGCTTTATAAACCAGACGGAACATTTTCAGCAATATAAGGTAGCACTGTCAGTGTTTGAGGCAAAAGGTAAGCATGGAATTGCAATAAAAGCGTTAAGAAATGATAACACTCATGCACATCGCTCAAGTAAACGTTCAAGATTGGTGCTTATAAGTTTATTGTACTCCACAAGCGTTGAAGTAATCAAAGAAGAAGAGCCGCACATTCCTACATTCTGCATTTAAATGAACCTGAAGTAGAGTGAAAAGAAGCATCCCACGTGAAACCCAGGTGTATGTATGCAACCTGAGATACGTCTATGACTGAGGTACTGGTTAAGACTCAAGGCATAAGTAATCGCTCGAAGAGTTTCAGCATGACGGATGTATAGGCGATCGGACGGCATTTCGTGGAATTTTCTTTGTCAAGGACGTTAAACTGACAGGTCTCCAAACATCTGAAATAAGTTCACCGTGTATGAACCAATTAAAAAGACCCATCAATTGAAGGGTGTGGGTATTTTCAAATTCTTTCAAGACATTTGGTGAAAGAGCATCGGGCCCACTAGTCTTTCAGGATTTCAGATTCCCGAATACACAGGTGACTTCAATGTGTTGAAATGTAATTAGCAGGCCAAAGCAAGCGAACATAGGCAAGGAGAATAACGGTTTGGATTTTGCTACATTTGAACTAGTGCAGAACTAAGAATTGAGTTTCTCTACATCCATAGATCTAAACTGCTTAGTAGTGCTTATACCGCATAGCTATATTAAAGGTATCCATAGGTCACGGATTTCATGGTTGCACAGAAAGGCATGGAAGCATAAATTATTAAATCGCGAATTCTCAACGTTTCTTGCTAGCGTGCGTCCTTTTACACTAGCAGTAAAATACATTTGTTAGGTTGTTCATTTTCACTTCCAAATTGTTTTAATGGTTGTGAGGAGAGTCTTTCTACTCATAACTAGGTGGTTTTGATGGGGTAACGAGGTATGCAGCGCAAGTTAAAACATTCGGTGAAATGTTCTCACTGAACAGATAGCTTTTCGTTGTTTAAATCTGTAAAACCAGTAGCAGTCAGCTTTTCCTGGCGATTAAAAATAGTTGAAGATAAACAAACTCCTTGTTTTACAAATTTGAAGTTTTATTCACCAATTAACCGGCTTGTTTTTTACAACAAATGACTAAGCACACTTTTGTGATGCAAGGGTGGGTATTACTGAGCGGAGCAATTTGCTGTGCGGAAACAGCCAAGCATGACATACGAATACGAATTGTAGTTTCGCTTCGAGTCTTGTCGTAAATGCCGTTATGTTACTCAAATCAAGCATCTGGATGAAGTAGCCTTCTAGCCATGACTGAATGAGTAGTCAAGTTTAGGTAGTAATACTGCGGATAGATCGTCCGCAATATTTTTCTTCGCCGTTGCTTTTTGTCGGGGGATCGGTATACATTATTGATAACAACAGAAACATAACCACTCAAAATTGTTGGCTGGCCTTCATGCAAATAGCAGCTAATTGCGGCACTTGAATAGGTAAATTATATAGATGTGGTGTTACATTAGCGTTGATAAGACGTAAGCGATGACACCTCCACGGTTTAGAGGCATTCCGGGGCAGTTGGATTTGACGGGAGATAACCAGCATTGTAACCAGCTTATATGAAGCATTGAATTGGCTGCATTTGAATATTCAGTTTGTTGTATAAAAACGGTAAGATCTATCATTTATCAAAGATGCGATAGAATATTGCCGGAGAATATCAGTGGAATTTGTGCCTTGTCAGCTTGGTGACGTCGAAGGCTTACTTGCCAGCCAGCACGGTGTTTTCTCAATTTATAAGTATGCTTCCGCTTAACTCGTTTCAAAGTGTTGCATACTTAGTCGCCATATTGAAGAATACACGGATGTGCCAAGTACGTTTGTGTTCACCTTGTGATGCGGCCGTCTTGTCTTGTTTTCTCTCCATTTGTGCTCTGTGATTTGGAAAATGTTGATCTAGTGAAATACGGGGTTTTCAGCCAAACATCATCTCTGCAGATGAGTTATCGATGGCTTTCGTTGACGTTATCCAGTAAGCGAACTGCAAGCAATATGCTCTCGAATGAATAGTTGCTGGTTCCTGCATCAAGACATTTTTTCACTGTCTGCACCGCCCTTTCCGCTAACTCATTAGAAGCGGGATTAGATGTAGCTGTACGGTCGTGCTGGACACCATTGTTTTTCATAAAGATGGAAATTACTTTGTTAGCAAAACATTGCCCGTTTTCTGTGCATTTTGTCTGGTATCTCAAATATGACAAATGACAAATACATTTTGAGACAGTTTTTTCCGTATTAGGGTGGGAAACGAGAATCACATCTATTTTTTTTGAATAAGCCTCAATTAGCAGCAGGCAACATACACCAATAATGGTCTAAAGTAGTCCACATTGATGCGCAGCGACGGCTTTTCAGGCCAACACCAAAGGGTGTATCGGACGGGAGGTCATTTGACTTACATTGTTGACGCAGACCATATGTTCTCAGATAGTTCTCTATTCCTTAAGCTATGCCACGCCACCAGTGATAACAGCGCACCGAGGCTTTCATTCGGGCTATGCCTGGAAGTGCGTTGTGGAGCTCGTCTAGAAAGAACGGCCGTGGCTTGTGCTGTGAAATCAGGAGGGATCAACAAATCACGCATGCTTGGTGAATGACCAATTCATTTTTCCCATTAGTCGTAAAATTTAAGATCAAAGGGAACTGTAGTAGGCCAGTCGCTTTTTGTAAATGGTAATACAGAAGCTAATGTTGGGTCACGATCTGTCCACTGAAGTAGGGTGTCACATGTCACTGGGTTAGTGCAAAGGTACTGTATGAGATGCACTAGCTCTAATGGTTCCACCAGTATTTCTTCTGTGTTCTCGTGTGACAACATTCTTAAACAATCTGCTGCTTGATTGTTCAACCCAGAAATATAGGAGACTCGATGTTTAAATTAACTTAATATTAACGTCCAGCGTCGCTTTATGCGTGAAAACATCTGCTCGATAACTTTGACTCTCTCAGCAACGATATCAGTGGTTTGTGATCAGTTTGCAATTCGAAATATTTGCCTCAAAGTTGCTGATGAAGACCCTTTGCGTCAAATATAACCGATAGATCTTCTTTATCCAACTACGAATAATCCTTTTCGGTGGGTTGCAAAGTTCCTGAGACCAACACAACCGATTGAAATATTCCATTCGAATTTTGTGATATAGAAATGCTCCGACTCCTTATGGTGAGATTTCACAATGTACGAATAACGGTATTTCGCTATCGTAATGGACCAAAACGGGAGCGCTTGCAAGACAATAATATGCGCAAGCAAAATCAGAATGACGCTCTTTGTGTAGCGATTCATTCAATTGGTTAAAATGGTTGACGTATCAAGTAGGAAATGATAATAGTGCGACAACCATCCTAGGTATGAGCGTAATACATAACTATTCTTGGGCTAAGCTACCAGCACATTAAGCACTATTTTATCTTGTAAGATATGCAAACCGGTTTTGTCCAGTTGGTAACTATGATAACAAACAGAATCGGAAAAGAAATCACATTTGGACTATTTCAATTCAAACCTACACTCTTCCAGACGTTCAAGGACAGATCGCAATTTGTTTAGAAGAGCAGCTGTACTACGGCTAGTAACAAGGATATCGTCTAATTATGTACAGTTGAACGGTATATTTTAACTATGGTATATAAATTCCATTGAAATATGTTGTGTACTGAATTGATTTCAAACGGGAGGCAGGTGTTTTGGTAAAATCCCTGCTGGGTAGTCATTGTGATCAATTACTTTGAGCCATCGTCAACTTAGACGTGAGAGCACGCGTGACTAAGAAACAGTTTGCAAACCTTTTCGCTGCAGGCTAAATTTGCTTATAAGTCTTCTATATTTGGTCCGGGATAATTTGCGCTTCCGGTGCTTGGTTGATTGTCAATTTTTGGTATTTGCTAATGCGGACGGAACTTCAGTTTTGAGTATTGGTACATGTGGAGTTCACCAATCTGAATGCTGCAACGGGACTATGACCCCTTCTGATTGCAGACGTAGAAACTATGCCTCAAATTTAGGGCACATTGCATAAGGCAATGATCTAGCTTAGTAAACAATCAGTTTTGGTACCCACTATGATTTTGATAGAAGTTTGTAAATACGCGCCTTTCCCGATTTGTTTTCAAACAACGATGAGAACTGGTTCAATAACCCATTCAAACTGCCTTAATCAACATTGAGTTGGTTGGGTTACACGGTCTGGACCAACGAGATTCGGTTTTTCCCCAAGTATAGCGATTAAGAGTAGGGCGAATTCTAACTCCTCCTGCCTGGCTTTACCGGAACATCTACCCAACACCTAAATTTGCTCACCGGTTTACATCTCTAATCTCGAGTTGCACGGTTGCGAAAGTGGTAGTTTTTCATTGAACCTCGGTTTACAAAGGTGACTGCTACCCCAGTATGTAAGTCCACGTTTATTAGTTCAGCCTTTATCATTGAATGTGTCGCGTACAGAGGACAGTTATTGAGTGTCACACTGCTCTAGGACCCTATATTCAAGTAGATCTATGTTATTTTAACCAATCGAAGGGGTGATGTTCATGGAGCGGGAATTTTCCGCTCTACATACGTGAGCTAGATGGCCTACGTTGCCGCATTTCCGAGAGATAATTTCTTCTTGTCGTCAATAGGAAGCGTTTGATACCGCGAACCGCAAAAGCAACAGAAGAATTGTTTTCCATGTTAAGTGTTGTCTGGTTTCCGTAGGGCGTGCACTTCATTAACTACCGGACGACCAATGAACTCGCATAATTGGTGTGTAAATTCCTTCAATGGCGAACAACGAAACTACAGTTTACCGACGTGGCGGCCGGCTCATTCAAGAAAAACAAGTTCTCTCTGGCAGTTTCGTCCCATAATCCTGCAACGAGACATTGAATTTACGTTTGCTCTTCAATTTTCCCAGGCGGTATGTCATTATACTTGCACTCGGGAATAAAATGATGTATACATGCAATGAAGTTATAGTCACTTTCGTTCGGCTTCCGGACAAATTTTGAAAAGCAGTATCTAGCAGTGTAAATATTTTGTTACATCTCCCTTAATGTGGTATAAATATCCAAAACGAAAATGTGAATGACATAGATTTCCAGCTACAGGGCATCGTGGAGCCGTTGGTTTCATTGCCAAGCAATAGCCTGGATACGGGGAATTTATGATCCTGAGAATGGCAAACGGTCACATTCAGTACAAGGCGTAATCCCATAGCTAATAAATTAGTTCCTCTATCTTATCCAGGTTTATATGTTCGCTTTTTCCTTAGCGGTTGGCCAAATGTTAGGAGAAGTATTCAAACTTGTGTTCGTTATTTCCATCCCCACTAACATACAGCACGGCTAAGCATGAATTGCATGCATCTGAGATATTTATTCCCACATGCAAAAGAAGTCTGAATAGGCGGTGGTTTATCAATCAATTGAGAGGGGTATAGATCACACGGAACTCGCGTTACAAGACCGGGGGTACCTGTCGGATGACCGATTGGCTGGTGTGGGTGTTAACAAATCCACGCAGAGCTGAAGTAAACGGATCGAAGTCATTCGCGTAGGTAACAAGAAGGATCTATAATGCGAAATCAAAGGTCAGTGTGAAGGCCCAGCAGTCTAACCAGAGTCCAAAACACTTTCATTCGGATGGGTTAGAACCTGAAAATAGGCTTTAGAACGTGAAGCAGCATGACGATAATATAGCTCATTTTCATCGCCCTATACTAGGGACAAATAAGTAACCCAACAAATGATCAAAGAAAACTAAGCCGCACATCAGTATAAAATGTCGAAAACATTTAGCGCTAAAATACACTGCTGCACAAGCACATCAGTGGCCCCATGAAATTGCGGCAGATAATCTCTCCATTCTGGACAGCTGATGCACAACAAGCAAGGATACAGAAGCGTCAAGCGCGGTGCGGATGCAATTCGCTCCAATTTTAGAGGACTGCGCTACCAAGTGATCTTCCAGGTTTTCTTGCTTCACGGCCGGAAATTTTTAACCACATTTACTGTGGAAGTTCTATTAAAGAGTTTGGAGTGTTATCGCAAACACTGTTCACCGGGTATCGATGTCATTAGCTCAAAAGCACAGAAGACAGCGGCAGTGCGACTAGAAGAAACTTTGGCCAGTTCATTTAGCACGACTTCCACCAAAACCAGGTACCTGCTATTT